>CAIGRH010250422.1:0-16478 GCA_903798295.1 Fraxinus nigra | reverse complement strand
ATTAAAATCAGATTAGAATTGAAAATATAGTCGTTATTGTTGACTTTTATTAGACGGGTGAGACCCAATAACGACCATATTTTCAATTTTAATTGAATTTTAAGTCGTACCAAACAAGCTTATAGTGTATACATGAATTTCTAGCACTTTTAATGTGATTTGCAAGAAATAATTTGATCGTATACAAATTTGAAACGATTAGATGATTCTAAAAGTGTTTTTAACATCGACAAGAAACCCATACATAAACAATAACTTTTAGTATGGGAAAGCTGTCCCCAATCACTATCACTACACTTTTAAAGGAAAAATTATTCTTCCATTTGAAAAACTTTTGCTTGTGAGTATTGCCAAAGAGGGGGGAAATTTGTAGTATTTCGAATGAAAGTGGATGCTTAAAATATTTGTAAATATAATATCATTTTCATTTTTTTTAAGTGTAGATTGATAGACCAATAGGATTTCTTTGTCATTTAACTTGTACAAGAATTATTTATCCAAAAAAGAAGAAGATTGAAGCAAAGGAACTTTGAAAGGGCAAATCATACGACTCATCGAACAAGTGTCTTGAATTTGTGAAATGCGACCTTCAATTTCGATTGTCGCTCCAAAATAGGGAGAGAAGAAGAATAAATAAAAATTGTTTCAACTCCGCTAATCAAGTTCAAGGTCAAGTAAACCATTCAAAATTGAAATCCTAAAATTATTAAAGTTACATGTTACCTTGTGTGGCTTAAAAGTTCAACAAAAGTTCTTCCGACCTCTAATTTTAACTTTCGCTCACTTTTTATATCAATTAACGAAACGAAGAAAAACAAACACAAATCGTGTCAGCTTGACTAATCGAATTAAGGATCGAGTAAACGCTTTACAATTGTACCAACTTAATTATTAAAATTATCAAAAGTGTACTTAACACATAACGTCCTTACTTTTCATTATTATTGCGAAAAATTTCTTTACCTTTCTTTTTTGACATTTTCATCTTTATTTCTACATTTCATTGTACAAAATGTCATTTTCATACATTTTCTCAATTAAAAGCTGTGAAATAACGAATATACCATTCTATTCAAATTTAAAAAAAAAAACAGAAAAGAAGAAAGAAAGAAAGAAAGAAAGAAAGAACTAGTTGCAACATAGTCCCAATTTTTTTAAAAAGTGCAAACGAACCACAAATAAATTATTCAAATGGTAATTAGCACATAATGTCTCCATATCTTTTTTGGCATTTTCACCATTAATTACACATTTAATTGCGCAAACCATCATTTTTATCCATTGCAATCCAATTTTTCAATAAAAAACTGTAAAATGACGAATTCACGGCTTTTATTGAAAAATTGGATGAAAATGAATAAAAATGATAATTTGTGCAATCAAATGTGTAATTAATGATTAAAATGCAGAAAAATGAAAAGTAAAGATTTTTTTCACAATAATTATGAAATGTATGGATATTATATGCTAATTACTCTTCTACTAATTTATTTTAAACTCGTTTACACTTTTTTTTAAAAAAAATTAGGACTACGATTATAATTAATTCTTTCTTTTTTCTTTTTGTTTTAATTAAGTAGAATGGTATATTTGGTCAATTCACCATTTTTAATTGAGAAAATATATGAAAATGACATTTTACGTAATGAAAGGTAAAAATAAGAGCGAAAATTAGGAATTGCAAAATGGCACCATGGCTCGGGCCGCCCGTGGCTCGTCTCGAAACCACTGAGCTCAAGCTCGGGCCAAGCCCCTTTTGGGGCAAAGGTTCAAGCCAGAGTCGGCCCGTGTCCTAGGTCGTTTTCGGCCTGGACAAGCTGAGCTCGTTTAAAAAAAATAAAACTGAAAACAACAGTTACAGCCTGTACGAAGAAAAAAAAATAATAATAATAATAAAACTTAACAAGCTTGCACGTTGCAAGTAGCTTTGACAATTTCCTATAGGTAGTTTGACACGAAAGAGAGAGAAAAAAAATCGAGCAGACTCGGCCTAGTAAGGCTCGAGCCAGAATTTCGAGTTTGACTAGTGGCTCAAACTTTAACAAGCTCCAACCTTTTTTGCTCTAATCGAGCTAGAATTTCGAGTTTGACTTGTGGTTCGACTCGACTCGACTCGTTAACCTGACTAGCGAAAATGTTAAAAAATGAAAGATAAATATGTTTTTATATAAAGGTCGGCCTACTAACTGAATAACCATTAAAATGATCAAAATCTTTCTTAACAAAGTCGTCATCAATAAGGTATTGACTTTCCACGTGCTTCCAAATTTAAGCTTTCAATTCAGCATCTTCACTTTGTACCCTAATCTTCCAGCAAATTTATAAAAACGCAATTTTTATAAATGAGTTAAAAAGAAACAGCACATAAATATATACGCATACACGCAACACAGATTTGTAGAAAATTGGTTTATGCTTCTAAATTTGAATTTTTTGGAGTTGATAATTTATACGTTCATATTCTTTACCTCGTATTATTGAAAAAGTTGGTGAATTTTATTGAAATTTTAGATTCAGGTAGCGGGAAAAGAGTTGAATTGGCTGCAATATTTCAATAATTTCGTGATTGGATCTGAATCCGAGAGCAATTTCGGGTAATTTCACTCAGAGAATGTCCCAGGACTTGCCGTCGGAACCCGACCTGGATGATCTAGATACCGAACCCGAGTTTGTTGAGGTTGATCCATCTGGTCGATACGGTCGGGTCTGTATAATTCTTACGATATGTTTCATATTTAATGCAAAATTTGTACTTTTTGAGCTATTTTTTTTTTCAATTATATTTGAACTGTTTTATGCTTTTTGTTTATATTACATTTTCTGTACACTATGTATTTGTTGATCAGGTGAATATTTTTTTATAAACTCATTTTGTTTATTATGCTTTTGGGATTCAATTTTGCAGTATAAAGAAGTATTGGGGAAAGGAGCTTTCAAAAAAGTGTATCCTTTTCAGGATACATTGCATCATAAGTTTTAGAATTTTACTGTGTTTTCCGTTGACATAAAATTTTGATTGAATTCAAATTTGTGCGAATCCTTAATTTTAATGCTGCGAAAATAGATATAGAGCATTCGATGAATGGGAAGGAATAGAGGTTGCTTGGAATCAAGTTAAAGTTGCAGATCTCTTGAGAAATTCCGAGGATTTGGAACGATTGTATTCCGAGGTTCACTTGCTGAAAACCCTTAAGCACAAGAATATAATCAAGTTTTACAACTCGTGGATCGATGCCAAGAAAGAGCATATCAACTTTATTACAGAAATTTTCACTTCGGGCACTTTGAGACAGTATGTTCAAATTAAAATGATCTGTTCTGATTTACTAAAGGTATTAGTCTAGTGAAATGTGATTTGTGATTTGTGATCTGTTTGTGTTTATGTGAAGGTATCGGAAGAAGCATAAACATGTTGATGTGAGAGCATTAAAAAAATGGTCCAGGCAAATTCTAGAGGGGCTTTCTTATCTTCATAGCCATGACCCCCCAGTTATTCATCGGGACTTGAAGTGCGATAATATTTTCGTAAATGGGAACCAAGGGGAGGTGAAAATCGGCGATCTTGGACTTGCTGCTATTCTTCGTCAGGCTCGTTCAGCTCACAGTGTCATTGGTAAGGTTTGATTTGTTGATTTACCCATTGCCATTTGCCTGTGTTTCATTTGATTGGTTGTGAAGGCAACGACATAGTTGTGGTTCTGATGCTAGGCACGCCGGAGTTCATGGCACCAGAGCTTTACGAGGAGGAATACAATGAGCTTGTAGATATCTATGCCTTCGGTATGTGCTTGCTTGAGCTGGTGACTGTCGAGTATCCATATGTTGAATGTACGAATGCTGCTCAGATATATAAAAAAGTGACAGCGGTGAGTCGTTCTCGACTTTCTTTCTATTTTTTTTTCTTTCTGACCAGCCTGGTTCGGCGAGCAGTTGTATTTTCACAAAAGAAATATTCTTGATTTTTTTTTTAGTAGAGATTCAGGGTTCACTATTACTTACCCATTCAATGGGGCTTTCTAAAAGTCAAAAGCTGCTTCTAAGATTAAGAAGTCGTTTTAGGACTCGTTTGGATAGTTTTCTAGGTGCTTTGTTTAGTTAGCAGGGTTTTTAGAGAGAGCTAATTTAAGGTGGCTTCTCATGAAGCTCTTTTACAAAAAAACGAAAGTAGAAGCAGAAGCCCTGCCAAATGGGTCCTACTAAGCAGAAGCCCTACCAAATGGGTCCTACTTCTATCTAGGAAGAACAACATTTTGTAATTCCTTATTAAACTAGTCCATCCTAATTGAGACTCATTGTATAACCACTCAAAATTTATAACTTCACGATTCGGGGGTCTGCAGGTTTTGCACATTATCATTCATCAAGATCTCTGTTGCACGGATACTTCAACTAGGATAGTGTGTTCGTATCCGACACATGTCGGATACAGACACTCTTCAAATACTCTACAATGATCAATTTTCTGTTGCTAGAAATATTATATATTTTAACTTAAAGTTATTAGTAAATAAAACATAGGTACTCATATTTAGAAAGATTTTAAGAAGAAAAGTTAATAATAGGTATAAAACTAAATTTATACTATATAAATGAAGAATTTTAAAAAATTTAATCGATATGTCATGTCAGTACTTTTTTGAAAAATTATGTGTCGGCGTATCCGACATGTCGTGCCGGACACATGTATCCGTGTGGATGCATCATAGATCAAGAGTGTATGATATTCTAAATGGAATTCTAAGGAGAAACTCTCGTATTCTCCTTCTCTTTATCCGTACGACTGAATGCTGGATTGTGTTGGGTGACTCATAAAACAATTTCTAACAATGTTACTTTACTTTGGTGGTTCAATGATCATGGTAGTAGTAATTTAACTGTTGTTCTGAAATTACCTTTGTTTTCTCTCGTCCGTGCCATACGATTGAACATCTCATCGTCTTTCATCCTTTCTGAAGGGAATTAAACCTGCATCATTAGGAAAAGTGAAGGATCCTGGAGTCCGAGCCTTTATCGAAAAATGTATTGCAAAAGTCTCTGAGCGGTTATCAGCTAAAGAACTACTGAATGATCCTTTTCTCCAAGCATACGAGGATTCTGGAAGTATTGGTCGATCCCTGTATTCTAATTCCCTAAATACAGGTACACTTTACAGACTTCCTCTGCTATGGTATTGCATTTTGTTAACTCTTTCTCGGCTTTTAAAACTAGCTATTTGTAGATGATAATGGTGATCGATTTGACCTGGAAAAATCGCCTGAGGACACCATGCCCGAGGGAAGTTTAGACTTCTCAGTACATGGTCAAAGAAAAGACCAAAATACAATATTCCTGAAACTCCGAATAGCAGATTCATCAGGTTAATTGTGTTCTTGTTTACTTTTTTACTACAGTCAGTTCTTATTCCCGAAAAAAATAAATATCCCTTCACAAGCATTATTAAATCCATTTATTTGATTTCTTGATGAGCTCAGGCCATATTCGTAATATTCACTTCCCATTTGATATTGAGGGGGATACATCAACTGCTGTTGCTAGCGAAATGGTGGAAGAGCTGGATTTGACGGATCATGATGTCTCTGTAATAGCTGCTATGATTGATTCTGAAATTCGATCCCATAATCCAGATTGGGCACCCGTAGAAATCAATGGCAATAGTAGTACGGGGGAAGCGATTTCTGATGATGCTTCTTACACGGAAATTGATTCTGCTCATTCTGGTGCTTCCCCAAGGGAAAATGATTCTGCTCATTCTGGTGCTTCCCCCACAACAAATGATTCTGCTCGTCCTGGCCATCTGATTTTGGAGAGACTGCCATCGGGTCGTAGATTTTGGTCAGATTCACCCAGAACAAGCGATGCAACCTCTCCACTGAAACCAGTTCTGTCAAAGGCAGGGTCATTGACCTCTGGAGACAGCTTGTCTGTAGAAAATTCACCGTCCTCGATTTGTCATAAAGATGTGAACAGATCCCTTGATGCTTCCCCGAACAGGCATGTGGAAAATGAGTCTGATCATGATGTTTGTAGAAAAGAGGATGAGCCTCGTTCTTTTGAAGAAAATATAAGACCAAGTGAAACTGAATCTAATGACCTCAAAATTAATGTCAAAGAACTTGAGCATCTATTGGACAAGCAGCAAAGGGAGCTAGATGAGCTTAAGCAGAGGCATGAACTGGCCGTCTCAAATCTTTTGAATCAACTTCCTCTGGAGATGCGTAATAGAGTTCTTAGTATCTGTGACTTGAAGATATCTGAATATAAACTGAATGACGACACATGCAATTTGACTCATAAGTTTGCAGATTGAGGTTCCTCCTCGCGGATGTAAGTTTTGTTCTTTCGATTTCAAACTCGCTCTCAGATAAGTTTGATTTAAAGTCGTACTCGTCCTTTAAGGTTTCAAGATATTTCAGAATGCCAATAAGTTTTAACACTACCGGGGGAGACCAACTTGGTGAAAATCGTAGCTATGGACCAATCTTTAGATACAATTACCGCATGGTGAGAAGGAATATCAAATCTGACTTGGGAATTGCACTGATTTAAAGAGACGACTAGGGAATTTGGTGATTTTAAAACGCGCACTGGAACTTATTCTGTGAACTAAACAGTTGGGTGATGGTGCTGAGGTGAGGTGAGGTATTGGTTGCTGTGGCCTGATAATTATTTTCGACTCTTTCCACGTGGATTGCTTTTGCACTTTGTTATATAATTTATTCGTTGTTTGATTTTCGTGAAAAGTATACCTGTACATAGAATACATGTTGGTGTATTGACAAGACAAAAGGCTGATTCTTTGGCATTGCTGTATGTCGAGAAGGATAATTATTTTGAATTGTGAATTTATGTGAGCGACTTGAAGTGAATAGATTTTATCGCAAGTTGAACAGGGATTTCAGACTTCATCACAAGGCTGTATTATTCAGTTGTTTATGTTTCTTTTGCTCAAACTTCAGGTTGTAGAACCTTATTTGTTGCTTTGCTCGTTATTGATGCTCGTTGTGTTTGTTTGCAATTCCAATGGGTTGAATGCAACTACTGTTTACTCGCTGTTTGAATAGTATGTTGTTATGTCTATTATTAGCGTTCAGGGATGACAAAATGTCTTGCTCATGTCCTGTGACAGGGTAACGATTCCCCAATTAGTTGGAGAATCAATGCAGGTCGGGAAATATGGTACCCTGAATCTATACTTACTCTTATTTTTATATTTTCATATTCAAATCGTTATTTAAAAAATAAAAGAGATAATATGAAAAAAATAGAAAAATATGTAATTAGCGAGATAGTTCAACATATTCATCGGACAACACAAAGTTCTGTCTTGTAAGTATTTCATTTATGAAAAATATGTCATCCAACCACCTCGTCCAAAACATAAATTACTAAAAGATGTAATAAACTTATGTTTAAATCATTTTTTCAATATGATTTTTTCTAAATCTTCTCACTTGTAAATTTTTTTTCTTATGTAACAAAAGTTATTCAGATTAAGAACTAATCTATTGTAATTCAAGGGAAGCACAAGTTCCTTTTAAACTACAAAATATGGAGAAAATAAAAAAAGGTAATTCACGATCTCTTTCGACAACTTGTGTCATAAGTTCATACGAATTATAAGTTATAAATACACGGTTCATAACATCGTGTGACTCTCTTTGCAAATTCGACGTAGTCTCACAATCTTTTAGCAGTTTTTTAGTAGTAATCTTCCAACAATTTGATCTTTAATCATACACCACTAATTAAAACCTGGTGTAAATTGCTGAAGCATTACTTGAATTAATTCTCTTTCATTGAGCCTGAGAAAATGGTTGATGCAATTAGCTCCTGAAGAAATGTAGATCTTCGTTTCCTTTCCTCGTAATCTTCTTGTTGAATTTTTACTGGCAGTGATGATTTCTTGCTGCAAAAACAAAATATTTTGTCATCCTTATTACAAAAGGCACAAAATATTTACGAGACTTGAATTTAGGACCGCTATCTACCGTGTTGAATCAATGAACCCATTAAAATATGGTGTTCAGGGAGTCATTCATTGCAATATGAGCCAAACGAGATCGCTAACATAATAGATGAAGAACGCTAAAATTTTATACAACATATCCCATCATATGAACATGATAGCAGAATAGCCTTAGCTCAATCTGTTATTTCATAGAATTCTAAATTCAATCTGAAATAAAGTTCTTGTTTGAAGTGAGTATTCATTCTGTGAATGAAAGGAAAAAGAGTTCGATCAGAAATATAGTGAATCACCTTTCCTATTCTTTTTCCCTCAATCCAGCAACTAAGAAAAATTTTCAGTTGTTAAAATATCTTATATACACAGGCGAGAAAATTTCTTGAATTTTCTTTTCTACGAATAATTTTTGCGGCAAGGAATTCATATTTTCTTTGTTGTGAAGTAGTATTTCTGTAGAATCAACACTAACCATAAACTGCAACAAGTCGAGCCAGGCTTACCCTTTCTCATTTTGGAGGGGCGCGCGCGCGCAGGGGGTGTGCATAACGAGGAATGCACTATTAATGAAATTTCAGTTTTACTCTATTCCAAATCACTTGATCAAACAAAGTTATATGCAATCATATAATGAAAGACTAAGCTATTCTAATCCACTTAACAAGGCAAATGGTCAAGTGAAACCAAAAGCATATGCCTAGTGAAGCTCCCAATATGTGAGGCTCTTCATGTGGCAGGATAGAATTGTCATAACTCGAACCCGGACTTAAACTGACAGCAAGGGGATGATTGAACCGAACACTTTACATCTGTACATCAGTGTGAGTTCTAAAAGCCAACTCAACTAATCGCCAAAAATTTAGTAAAACTTAGCAAATTCGGAGAGAAGTTATCATATAATTAATTATGTGCATTTGTACAACCTTTCTCCTCGTCCACTTTCTTTCATCTCGCAATGACACAATCCTATTCATCCTACTTGCCAATCAAAATGTTGAGCATATACATTTTCCTAAGAGGCCTCTTATTGACAAATTCGATCTTCAAACTCTATTAGCTTTCTGTTTTTCAAGTATTTTAAGTATAACCCTTTTAGTATGTAAAGGCTTCACGTGTGTAGGATTCTTTGTTATGTTGTACGATGAAATGCTAGGGTTTCAAATGAGATATACATCAGTAGTATGAACAGACTGATAAATTATGTACATCACGATATCTTCGAAATAGTTTTGCAAAAAGAGTGAAACATAATAGAATTATTAACTTTTTATTGGTTTCCGCACTTCACGATTATGATGAAAAATGCTGTACTACCTAATAGAAAATACGTACCTTTCTACATCACTAGTTGAAGCAATGTAAGAAGTTGCATCTTTTCGACGGTCTTTAGGGTCCGAACGGGGCACATTGCAGAGAAATGGCGACAGGAGTGGATCAGGTGTAGGTTCGCTTCCTTTAATCTGACCACTCATTGAATATGAACTTAGTTCTCCGATGTCCATAACAATGTTTGAGGATATATTAGCCCAAAAGCCAGATTTTTGAGTTTTTTTCCTCCTCTGAAAAAAAAAAAAAAGAAAAAAAAAAGGACAAACTGCTTAGTTACTGGTTCCAAAATCAGTCGAATTTACTTTACATGACAATAATACCTTTATTGAATGTGCATGCTGCATCGTAAAATGGCCGATTGCATCTTTTCCTAAATTTGCAGCACATATGGGACAAACCTAGAAGAGAATTTTCAAGAATGAAACTATGTTATCTCTCTGCCCTCGTAACAAAACAAACATGAAGTATGTATGTTAGGATAGAAATGGTATTAGTAAAATCTGACCGTTTGTTTGATGAGCTTGAGGCAAATCCAATTCTAATTTGAGCTTTTCAAACACTCCACTCCTATTTTATCAAAAGTACAATAGTGCATGTCTGGCAAGGTTTATAATGGCTTATAAGCTAGTCAAACTCTATTTTTATCCATACATCCCATAGGACTCACAACTTCTACCTACTTTACCAACTTATTATCCATACATTTAGTAGGACCTACAACTTATAATCTAATAAAAGCTTTGCCAAACATGCTCTTATATGTTTCAATTAATCATCTAATGGAGTCCACTAGATTCCTTATTATCAAATAGTATCATCTATTGATTAACCACAATTATTCACTACTAACAATTGCAGATAGAAACTTGCAGGATTATAAAAAATCTTGATTATTAACATCCTAATGTGGGGTTAATTATCTGTTATGATCGACTTTTATATCCATAATCAAGTTGATAATTACATAAAGTTAACGCTTTCGAGATGGAGTAATAAACTAATTGATTCAAATAAGAAACTTGAACCAGTTTGTCAACTTATAAGGAACTTTTATGTCAAACATGGAACTCCTTGTACAAGTATAAATCATCTGAATATGCATACTCAGAGGGGTAAATTTTCTTATTTTACTAATAACTTACAAGATTTTTAAGCGAAAGTAGAAATGGCATTAATAGGTAACTATCTTACGGCATTTTTCAAGTCAAAGCAATGCTCTTCTTGCAAATGGATACAAAGCACAGGAACATCGATTTCAACATAACAAAAAGGGCAAGGAAACCAAGCTCTCATTTCATCATCCCCTTCATCATCAATGATTAAATGGTTGCCTATTGATGAAACAAAACATCATCAGATTTCGAAATTTACGAAAATTTATGATTCATTAGGACAGCAAACAATTGGAAACATTAAGAAACTGAAAAACCAAAGTGATTCAACAAAACATTAAGAATTCATTTAAAAAATAATAAAAATTGTCTCTCTTTTCTACAATTTAAGTATACAAAAACTGCGTGAAAAAATGAAATTTCTGATAATTGGGTGCCTTTCTTTTTTTTCAATTTTTGAATAAGTCCTATCTATCATCAATCACTCAACACAACTAGAAATTCAGGATTTCATGTCCAAATAAATAGTGCTCTTTCACAGCCAATTCTAAGAAATGCACAAAAAAGAAATACTAAAAGTATATTTCCAAAGCTAACTCAGACTCAGTTACAACATATAAATCATCGATTAATCCACAAAATCTCGTGAAAAATTAGGAGCTAGAAAAAGAAAACTCAAGAACCCAAAAACTTAAACTGTTAAATTCAAACAACATTGATAATTCATTAGAACTTTTCCATCTCGCTTTTCAACAATCTAACAAGACATAAAATGTGTGAAAAATATGAAATTTCCAATACTTGGTGCCTTTAATTCCCCATTTTTTCTCCTTTTCTATAAAATATGTCCTAATTATCGGTAATTACTCAAAACCACTACAAAGTCAGGATTTCATAGCCAAATAAACAATAATTGAAGCATACTCTTTAAGCTGAATCAATTAGAAAAAAAAAAAAAACTAATCAGCAAAACCTCGCGAAGAACAATTATTTAGAGCAAGAAAAAAAGCAAATTCAAGAACCCAAAAACTAAAACTGGGAAATTAATCAACTATCCATACTTGAGTTGTTAAGTCTGGCATCTTGGAGAGCAGAAACCTTCTTAGCCGAATGAACTCCTGCAGCCCAGAAATCCACATCCATTTCCCCACAGATTAAATCAAGAAATAGTACAAATTCACTAAAACACAAGCACTTTTTTTAAATGGGATTCACAGAATGGACACGAAAATTAATTTTCAGATAGAATTTAGGGTTCTATATAAGACGAGAGGATTATTGAATGAAGAATGTTGTCTTAGTGTTCATGTTCACATTTGATTTGATATGATGGATGTGCTGTACCAAGGTAACAACGTTGTACATGTAGCGAGTAAAATTGAGAATGCCAAGAATAGTATTTCAAAGGAATATAATATCATCTAATATATATTTTTGAGATCATGCAACCATCTTTGGTACGCATTAAAATTATCATTCTCATTATTCTACTTATTTTCAATCATACATTTTTTAATAAAATAATATTTTTCATCACATCAATAACTTTTCTTTCTTTTTCAACTCCACATTATCCATCATTCTATTATTTTAAAATATATTCTTTCAAAATAACGGGGCTCAAACATGAAGTTTTTCTAACACATAAAAGCTGTTAAATGGATTTTTGACGCGTGGAAGATAACAGGGGGATAATTAATTTGAAGTCTTTGGTGTTCTGTCATCAACTATTTTTTTGTGCATTGTATGTTATACATAGTTTTGAACAAGGTCACATCAGCATAAACGACAGAGGTTTGGGTTCGAGTCTCTGCATTTGAAGCAAGTTAAATCACAAGTACAGATCGAAATGGGGATGGATGGCCCTCCCCATCACACTTAGAAATATGTTTGAGAGGCACGGTTAGGCAAGAGATAATTAAGAGTCTGTTTGGTAAAGATTAAAATCGAATTAAAATTGAAAAACTAGTCGTTATTATTAACTTTTATTAGACGAGTGACACCCAATAAAGACTATATTTTCAATTTTAATTGGATTTTAATTGATACCAAACGGGCTCTAAAACATTCTTCTTTTTAGTTGAGTTGAGTAGGGACGAGATATTTTATCATTCTTATTAGTGAAATATGTGATAATTGGATCATGAAGTTCACATCATGTCTAAACTACATAACACATATGCACCTCCAGCTTAGGGCGATATTATGTATGCATTCGAAATGTTTGTTTATCTAGTTTTACTTATTTTCACACTTGATTGATCGTGCTAAAAAAAATACTTTTCCTAAAGTCGTATAAATATGAACCCACTAATTATTTATTTTGAACCAGAAAAAAGTAGCGAATCTAGGTGCTTATAAGCACACCCAAACACACCTTTATTATAGTAATTGTAAATTTCATGGAGAAAATTTTTTCTTGTTAATCTAATTAATAACATTTTGTTGTAATTTTGAGAACTAACTGAGAGTATTATCTATAAACGTATAAGATCTATGAATTAAAGAATAACGAAACAAAAATATAAATAAATATCCATCATGACGCATATTAATGAATTTCACATCAATAGATACATCTATGTAGTGGAATATGCATATAAATTAGGCTAATTGCACATTCAAAAGTTATCGTCTACGCAAATATACAAGTTAACTAATAATTTGTTATGTTAAATTCAGTAGGGTAACATATAAATATATCACATATATTTATTTAAGTGGTTGATAAAGCATGAAATATTTTATTTTTTATGAGTGAAAAAGTGTATATATTAAAAAAAAAAAAAGGAGGAAAAGGAAAGAAAGAGAAGGGACAACCTAACATAGACGGTGGCACGGGCCACCGGCTACCATGTCGGACCAAAGTTGCTTTAGTGTGAAGGATAGTGACAATGTACGTATTATATATTAATACCTAAGAATGTGTTTTTAAAAAGTGGTAACAAACAAAAGAGAAAAAGATGGAGGGACAATCTTTCTCAAAAAATTAAATAATGCTAAAACGAGTCATGTTTGAACAAAAGATTGAAAAGTCACACAATTAACAATGGAAAGTTCAGAATTTTCTTTTTGAGTTTCGACTTTATGTCGTGTAAAATTGAATTTGTCTTTTTTCGTATATCCAATTATCTACTGAATATATAAGTAAAGTAAACATGTTTATGGGATATCAGCAACATCTTTTAGGGGAATAGCAGTAGTTTTGGCTTTACACGTCATATTTCCTTCGCCCTTTTGGTCTCAATCCTCTAGCAACCAAGATGCTAGCTCAAGTTGAAGAGAGAGAAGTGTGAAACAAAAATTTGCTTTACTCGAAATCTGTGAGATTTATAAGTAAAGTAAACACATTCTAGGAGAATCAACAACTTGAGAAAGATCGTTAATATGTGAAGTATGGTAAAACTTGTGCTTGGCTCGTTAAGTTTGTATGAAAAAGTAACTTCAATTAGTGTTTGACTATATGAAAAAAAAAATGTTAAAATATTTCCATTTAAGCTATTTGATTGAATTCAAAATTATGTATCGAATATTATCTACGTCCATGTATGCTCTCTTAAATTTACTGCATGTTCAAAAGTATTGTTCTCGCTTGAATGTTCTACCACTAAAATCTTAATATCTCAACACAAATTTGAAATATCAAAATTTTGTGACGGAATATGTTAATTCTACGTAAAGAGTTATATAATAGTTTACCTATAGATGCGGTATCAAAAAGAGAGTGGAAAAATATTTATTTTATTTGGTTGAAGAAATTATAATATAATCAAATATAATCACATTATATATATTTAAATAATTATGTATATACATCACAACCGTTTGTGAAGGGAAAGCAAATCTGCAAAGGCAGGTTGTGGGCTCAAATCTTAATTCATAAGTAAGCCAAATATTACCTCAAATGGGCCTGGTGGGCCTATTAAAAAAAAGTGCAAATTACCCAATTCCCTACTTTTCAAGATCCATTTTCCAAAATCTGATTTCAAGGTTTTAGTTTCAAAAATCAGATGTTTTATNTAAATAATTATGTATATACATCACAACCGTTTGTGAAGGGAAAGCAAATCTGCAAAGGCAGGTTGTGGGCTCAAATCTTAATTCATAAGTAAGCCAAATATTACCTCAAATGGGCCTGGTGGGCCTATTAAAAAAAAGTGCAAATTACCCAATTCCCTACTTTTCAAGATCCATTTTCCAAAATCTGATTTCAAGGTTTTAGTTTCAAAAATCAGATGTTTTATATATAGATACAGATTTATTATATTTAATTAAATATTAATAATAACATTATAAAAATTGATTTATACACAACCACCCATCCCAAAATTAATTTTCAAATCCTAAATTATATTATCTCTCTATCTCTCACTTCTCCCACCTCTCTCTCTTACACTCCGTCTCTCAGTTCTCTCTCTTCCATCGGCGGGCGACTACTCATCCCTCCGCGATGTTGTCCTAATTCGCAGCGGCAACGATGTTGCTAATTTGCAGGTTGTATTCGCCTGCTGCGATTTGCACTCGACAATCGCCCGCCGATTTGCACTCCAGCAGTCATCTCCTCTCCCTAGCTGCAAAGGTTTGTCATCGCTCTGTCATCGTCAACTAGTGGTGGGTGCAGTTCGATGATGATGGTGGGGTACAGTTCGGTGCGTTGGGTTTGAGTTTGATTTCTCTGATGGTTTGTGTGGCCCCTGGTTGCTGTTGTGGTGTGTGTGATTGTTGTGGTGTGGTGCCAAATTTTTGGTTTNCTCTCTATCTCTCACTTCTCCCACCTCTCTCTCTTACACTCCGTCTCTCAGTTCTCTCTCTTCCATCGGCGGGCGACTACTCATCCCTCCGCGACGTTGTCCTAATTCGCAGCGGCAACGATGTTGCTAATTTGCAGGTTGTATTCGCCTGCTGCGATTTGCACTCGACAATCGCCCGCCGATTTGCACTCCAGCAGTCATCTCCTCTCCCTAGCTGCAAAGGTTTGTCATCGCTCTGTCATCGTCAACTAGTGGTGGGTGCAGTTCGATGATGATGGTGGGGTACAGTTCGGTGCGTTGGGTTTGAGTTTGATTTCTCTGATGGTTTGTGTGGCCCCTGGTTGCTGTTGTGGTGTGTGTGATTGTTGTGGTGTGGTGCCAAATTTTTGGTTTTTGTTTCCGATTGTGGTTTTCAGGTCGTGAGGTGGTGGCGGTGTGGCGGCAAGGTGGTCTTGGATTTTGTTTTTGTTTTTGTTTGTGGTTTTCAGATCGTGACGTGGCGGAGGCGGAAGTGAGGTGATGGTGGTTGTGGGGTGTTAGCGGTTTTGTATATATTTTTTTGGTATATCTAGCTGTGGTCGTGGTGGTTTCTAGCTGCGGTGGAGGTGGATGCTGGTGGTTGCGTGGGTGCTGTTGGTGTAGTGGTGGCGGTGGACGGTGGTGGTGATGTTGTTAGAGACAGCGTTGAGCCGGTGGTCACAACCGTTGACGGTGGTCATAGATTAGACTAGCTGTGACCGCATAATGGACTATCCGTGACCTTAAAATTCGACAATTTGTGACTAAAAATTAATCTGTGACCTGTAATTTTTTCATCCGTGACCAATAAAATAATCTATGACCTATAAAATTCTTGATTTGTGACCTTGAAATAATCTGTGACCTCCAAAAATGTTGATATGTGATCGATAAACAAATTGTGACCTATAAAATATTTGAATTGTGATCTTGAAATAATTTGTGACGTATAAAATCTATGATTTGTGACCAATTGAAAATAACTCGTGACTATTAACAAAAATGTTAGACATGAGCCTTATCATGTTATCAATCATTATAAGCAAAGAACCATGCGTTGTGACTTGTGACCTGAGTTGTCGTTGGAATATTCGCCGGAGTTGGAACAACTGTCGGAATCGGAGCAGCCGTCGGAATGATCACCGGAATCGGAGTATTCGTCGGAACGATCGCCATGTGCAATATATTCTGTGACTTGTGCTGTGACCATATGAAAATAACTCGTGACTATTAACAAAAATGTGAGACATGAACATTTTTATGTTATCAATCATTATAAACAAAAAAAAAAAGCCTTGTGACATG
>CAIGRH010250401.1:0-24252 GCA_903798295.1 Fraxinus nigra | reverse complement strand
GTAGTTGGTGGTGTTTTGGGATTGCGGGACAGGGTCTTTGGGTGTATGTAACCAACTATATCGATCTGTGACTAAGTTTTTGTGGTGTAGTGAGATTGGGGGACGGGTGTTTGGGTGTATGTGACCAACTATATAGTTTTATGTAGTTAACTATTTAATTGTAACTTTAAAATTTGTTAATATGTGACTCAAAATATAATCTGTGATCAACAAATTTGAAAATATGTTACCAACAATTTTTCTTAATTTGTGACCAATTAAAAATATGTAACCTATAAGTTTTTTCAATTGTGACCTCAAAATAATCTGTGACCAATTAATTTGATAAGTAGTGACCGAAAATTAAATTTTTAACTACTTAATAAGATATTTGTGACCTTGGAATCGAAGCAGTTATCGGAATTAAGCGACGGCCAACGGTCACCGAAAAATAGTCGCTAGAATTAAGCGCAACCGGAGAACGGTCACCAGTCGCCGAAGTAGTCGTCGGAGCAGTGGAGGTGGAGGTTGGGTGGAGTGGGTCGGTGGGGTGAGTCAATTATATAAATATTATATTACAGTTAACTATTTAATTTAACAGATTAATTGTAAAATATAATTAATTAATTCATGGAAAAACCCGAGTTTTGTAAATTTAAACTTTGGGGCCTGATTTTTTATTTCGTGAAAGATAATCCCTGACCTGTGAATTTTTCCTTGAATCTGGACCCAATTTAAAACTGGTTCTTTGTTTATCCTAATTACGTTACGGAGCTGAGCAACGGTATTTAGTTCCTGTTTGAGCCAAATTAAAATTTTCATTTTCATTCTTCTACTTGTTTTCAACCACACATTCTTCAATAAAATAATATTTTTCATCATATCAATAATTTTTCCTTCTTTTTCAACCACGCGTTTTCTATAAATCTACTATTCCAGAATATATTCTTCCAAAATAATGTAGCTCAAACACACCATTAATACATCATTTATATATATATATTAATTACAAAATATGTTTTTTAAAAATAAAGAGTCACTTAAAGATGTTCTAATTCTTGAGACCTTAAAAGTTGCATAATTGCTTATGACATTTAGGAAAAATATGTCTCTATTGATAGATTTTGTGATAAATAATTGTTTTAAACACATTTATTTCCCCCTCTTTCGTGGTGTCTATTTTTTTTTGTTCTTCTTGTTGTTTGTTTTTTCGTTGTCTCTTCTTTCTGAAACCTAAATATGTAATGGAGGGCATGAAGATGTGAAAATCGCACAGATCTAAGAATATCATGGACAAATGCGAACCCGGTTAGTCCTTCATACCATGATAAATGGACACGATTCAAGTATTATAGTTTAATTGCATTAAAGATCCCTAACCTTTACTCATTATCATATTTATGTCTTTAACTTTTTTATTGTGTTCTTATCCTTAATCTTCCACTAATTAGCACATTTCGTTCCTAATAACTATTTTCGTCTAAACATTATGTGACATACTTCAAAATGAAACACAAATATTTACTTGCAATTCGTTCTTGTTGTTTATTTTTTATTTATAAAAGTGCAAAGTGCAAATAAGCATTTTGCTATCTCTTAACGGATTTTTTAAACGAAAACTGTTACTAGTGATAAGATGCATTAATTAATGATAAAAATGTTGGAGACATAAGCGCGATAACTAGTAACTTACTAACTTCCATACAATTAAAAATGTAGTGCTCTTGGACCCTGACCAGTTTGGGACACATCTCGCGGTTTATCTGTCTGCATCTTGAGGGGCCAAGGCGTAGACTCCAGGATTAGTCGTCGAAGGTGGACACCTGGGTATTAAAAAAAAATGTAGTGCACTTAGGGGCCAAGGCGTAGACCCCATGATTAGTTATCAAAGGTGAACACTTGGGTATCAAAAAACAAAAATGTAGTGCACTTATAACAAAAATGATATCGAAATAATTACCCTAATTAAAATGTATTTACACTATTTTTTAATAACTGTATTTAAATGTATGAAATGTAATCGACATTTAAATGTTTTGATAAAGCTCTTTCTTCACTTGAATCAACGCTTGAACACTTTCGACGTATGAAAATACTTTTGAGTTTCATTTGATTTTTTTGAAAAAAAAAAATGCAGACTACAAATAATAATTATTTGAAGTATTAGTATTTTTGATGCACGATAAAGATTATGATATTGATAGTCATTTATTAGTTATAAATTGCGATATACTGATTACAAGAAGAGTTGACGAAGGCGATTGAAATGTTATACTATAAGAAAATGATGGAATGTTGTTTCTAATTGTATAGATTGCTTATAGAATATTAATGATTATACAAATTACACTTACGTATGTCGAGAGAAACTTCTCAAAGATGAATTTGATAAAATCCTACTTTTTGTCAATAATTTCACAAAAAAATGTTGAATAGATTGGTTATGGTGTATTGAAAAGAAGTTCTAAAATAGTGTAATTGATTGTAATAGTATAATTATCGATTCTATCAAAAAAAACAAAAAAAAAAAAAAATTAATTTAGATATTTTAAATTTTTAAATTATTATTTTTTTTTTTTTTGAAAAAAGTGGATCCGACACGCAGAACCCTACAAGGCCACAACAAAAAGCTGAAACTAAAAATTTAACATTATAGCTATAGCCAGTGTTCTAAACATCGCCTAGGCGAGAAGCGAGTGCAAACCGTTGCTCACGCTTTTTAGCACTCTTCTTTTATTTTTTATAAATTTTGTCAAGCCTGGTCGTGCTTTTTCTTTAATTATTAAATGATTTTTAGATTGATTTAAAAATTTAAAATAATATTGAATAAGAAAATGTCTAGGCTACCGAAACTTGATATCCACACCTCACTGCACTTTTTAGAATACGGGCTATAGCAACACAAAAAAGTTATCATTTTCATTATCATAAAATATCGAGAATAAAATTTAAAAAGAGTTCCTATTTCTGAATTTATTCAGTGGTTGAAATAACTGCTACCGATGAGCAAGAACCTCTTCAATGGCAAATAGGCTAATATACAGGATTCATGAAATAAATCAAAATCTAATGTGGTTTCTTGTTTGAAACAATGATGCATCTAAAAAATATTATGTGAATGTAAAATAACTTGTACAATGAAAAGACCGAGATTTGCCTATGAGCGCAATACCTCAACTCTGCTTCCCTAACTGATGCAATATTAGAAGGAATATTATTTGAATTGAAATTTTGCATCTCAAATTCCTGCTCGTTCACCCGTGGCTACTCAAAACTCTATCTTTAGCACCAGCTAGCAGCAAACACCACTGCACGACGGGCTACAATTCAATTTATGCATTTTTTTTTACTGAACATTAAGAGCACGTTTGTATATACACACTATAATAGAAAAGATTTCAACTTCTTTCTGCAACAAACATACTGTAAGATTATACAATAAATACTGCTATGGAACAGCACGTACCATGCTACTGGAATCCCCTTGGCAGACGAATACTGCAATAAAACTGAACTTTATCCATCACGCATGGGCAAAATTATAATTCTCTAGGAATGCTATCATCAGGTACTCTGCAAATGAAGTCGGGATGCAACATAGTTATGCAGCTTAGCATTTCAGGTACTTCAGATTGTCAGTTACTTCAAGAATTTAATTGAATACACATTCGTTGTTCATCTGAGATCTCAAGAACTTCTGAAAGTGAGTACTAGTGCATCAAAAGATAAGTCGTCTTCTTTCCCTGTCATTCCCCTTCCAGTTAATTATTTCTCTTTCTGATATGTTCTTTCACTACACTAATTTCCCAATAATTGATAAGATTCTACGAGCCAGATGTTTATTTAATGGGTCATTCTTTCCTGGATACACTTCCAATACGACTTCTGTTTGATAAACAGTAAATGTTGATACTCAAAAACAAGAGCAGCCATATACACAGCAATCCTAATCATTAGAAAAAAAGTATATTCTCGAAAATTAGCATATATCAAGAAAATGACTTAAGTGGTCTAAATAGAGGACATGATCTTAATAGAACGGGTTGGAAGATTGAGGGATAGACTGCCAAGGATCTAGTTGCAGATGTAGTAATACATCAAGGTCGTGTTTGGTAGAGATTAAAATCGGATTAAAATTGAAAAACTAGCTGTTATTGTTGACTTTCAATAGACGAGTGTGACCCAATAACGACTATATTTTCAATTTTTAACTGGATTTTAAGCACGACTGAACACGCCCCAAATATCAAATAGAATGGCGAAAAGGGAATCATGTTGCCAACCCCAAGTTTATACGGGATAAGGGTTAGTTTGATGTTAGAAATTAGCACTTGGAATTACCATAAATTTTGCCAGACGAAGTCATTGCTTCATCAGGTGATTTTTTTCTACATGACTGCTATTTAATTCTTAAGAGAGTAGTTAGTATTTACACATAGCCAGAAAAGGAACTACCACTTTTATCTTATCAGAACTTTATTTATATCAATTATTAATCTCAAGGAGTTTTCATAATACTAGGAGAGAATCTTCATCAGTTTAGAAATGTGAATATAAAATGTCTATTCACTTGGGACACAAGTTCCTTACTTTGCTTCATGATTAGCCCCCAAGTACCGCTCATACAAAGACTTATATTTTGCAGGAACATAATCCTTGAATCTGTCAACAATGAAAAAGAAAAATTTAGTACGTGAGATCTTTCTAAAGGAGATGGGAGTATGTCTAAGGTGACCAATTAAGTTGTTTTTATTAAACTCTGAACTGATTCAATCAGTGTAGTTAGCTAGACCTATCAATGTAATCATTATAATACTAGGAAAAGAAGGCAAAATCCGGATGATATTACAAAAAGAATTATTATATCTGGCTCATACAATGCTGACTGCCTAGGAACTGAATAAAACTGGTGAAAACTGGCAAGTTCTGATGAAAGCATGACTGTATGCCTAATAAAAATGTACCAATAAGGAAATTATCACTTGTCAACTTCATACCCGTACAGTAGTGAGAGCCTGTCTGGAAGAGAGAATAATTTTGCAATAGATTGCAAAACATGGCTTATTTTCAATGCATTAGATTTTAGTGCCTTCATAAAGCCCACAAATTCTTTATATTCTGCATCAGTGAGCTTTTCGCGGACCTGTAAGTCATGCAGTTTTAGAGATCTCAACTTCCAGCAAAAGAGCCAAATATTGACAGAAACGAGTTACAAGAAAAGCAAATTAAAAAAATAAAAGTTTTGGGCCAAGCCATCCCAAGGTTGCTTAAATGTCATTTGTTCACCTCAATAATTTCCCAGCTTCATATACATAAACTGTTTCTGAATTTTTGTGAAGCCATTAGTATCCATTATTAATTTTTCAAACTAAACAACACTCATTTTTATGACAGACTCTAATGACACCACTAGGGTCATTAACAGCAGACATCAAAGTAAATATGTAATAGAATGTTCCAAGAATATTTAACTTTGTGGGGGAAGAGAGAACACGAAAGCTCAAAATCACTCTATTGGAACTCACTGTGCTCTTTGATTTTCTTGAAAGATTCTAATTGATAGATTGTGTTTCACGTTTTTCATTTCTTAGAATCATGAAAACTTTTCTCATTTTATTGCTAATATAATAGACGGTGGGGAGGGGCAACCGCCCCGGCAACTTTTTAAAATATTTTCTAGAATGTTTTCAATATATATATATCACACACATTTTAGTTTAGTTACATGAATGTTTGTATAGCTTAGTGGGAAAGGTTACTGCTTGTGGCTGCAAACAACAGGTTTGAAAATCCTGGCTCCGCCACTGGCCTAATATATTAGGCATTGACACCTCTAATAATTTCTTCGCTGCATAGTTGTATGATTAGGCAAAATGATGTACTTGTGCAAAATGCAAATCAATTACATGCGTAATCAGGACAGGTTAAATACAGTTATGTAGAGAGACTGCAAAAACCACACAGAAATAGAACGACGAAGGGATCAAAGCATTTCACCTGGACCAGAAAAGCTGATCCTCTCTTCTCCACAGCATTGCAAGTAGCTTGAGGATTCTGAGAGCTGCCAGTCCTAGACAATTGTGGAGACTCCTGTTCTGCTGAATAAGTAGAGTCCTCATCAGACTTCTTATGAAATTGCGTTTGATCTGGTCCTTCTATAAACAATTTATGCTTCTTCGAAGCATAAGGTGCTAGCAGTTCATTATCTTTATCATCCAACGATACTTCTGGGGTCAATTTAACTATTTTCTGTTTGTTAGATTGTGTGCTGTTCAGTCCAGTGGTTAATTTTTTTTTATCCAAATGTTTCAAATTAGTTGAACACTTCAAAGCTGAATCCTGAACAAGCTTGTCTGACATTAAAGATGAGCGATTGGCAGGAAGTATTCCAGTTAGGTTGTTAGATAAGATGTCTCCTTTGACTTGGCACGAAGAGGCCACAGATTTCAAAGAACAAGTTGCAGCCATGGATGTGGTCTGAGGACATAATCACGAAGAGAATAAAAATTACCAAGTTAGTTGATTATTATTATGATAGAAAAGAAGTAACAATGACCAATTAAAATTTACCATGGGAGCAAGATGTCTATCAAGGTGAAGTTTGTTCAAAAGTTGGGAGCCTTTTGACCTATTTATAGTTTCTGCAGATGACAAAGTATTGTTCAGAATTCTCATTAAATATAAAATATCAAGAAAAAAAATGCAAAATATTTATAACGTACGGATCTATTTTACCTAATCAAAAAAATTACATGAGTAATCTAGGGGGACCTATTCCAAACACACAGATATACATACTACATATCACTTTTATTTGGAAATTGCATAATAAGCAAGTTGGACTCTTTTTTTTTTTTTTCTTAAAATTTATTTCACATTAGGGTCTCTTAAGAACATACAGTTGAATAAACTTATAACCAACCATACGAATCTGTTTAGCTTGTTCTGGAGGAGTTATAGAATGTATGGGGACAACTTAGTAAATGGTGCAGGACTTTAAACTATAGAAATCAAATTTCCATAAAATATAAAATCAGCGAATCTCAAGTCTACCTTTACAAATAATCCTTAAATGCCCATGCAAAAGCAACTACATAGAATATTAAAAGGAGACACAATTGGAGCATTTTCAGGAAAGAATTCTCATGTCACATACAAGAAGGCCCATGAAATATGAACTGATGCAATCATCCTTCTCAACTTTTATCGCCTAGACAATTTGCCTAAGCTTCCTGCAAGAATACCTCATGAGATTTTATCACCTTCCCATTTTTCACATCTATCTTTGAACTTTCCCGATTAGAACTACGATCTCCTTCATGCTTGAGCTTTAGTTACCAAAATATAAGGTGCCTATTTAGCTTTCCCAATTCACAAAAAACAATATGCTCTAAAGATAAACAGTCTTTCAACAGCAAATTTGGCTTGTGTCAGATTTTTTGCATATTCAATTCATATTAAGGGCGTGTTTGGTAGANCATCACCAACTGCGTCCAATTTTGGACCTCTTGTTCGTTGAGAGAAAAGCAAAATTTCTAATCTGCAAAGATGACATACCGTATATCAAAAATCTTTTCCCTAACCGCCTCTTCAATTCTGCTTCAAAGTATGTCCAGTCACTTGGGCTGCAATGCTTAGAGTTTCCTCAAAGTCAATAATTATTAATGATACGCATGTCGGCGTGAATTAAAAGAGTACATTAAGAGCGTGTTCGGCAGAAATTAAAATTGAAAAATTAGTCGTTATTGTTGACTTTTATTAGACGAGTGAGACCCAATAACGACTATATTTTCAATTTTAATTGGATTTTAAGCACGACCGAACATGCCCTAAACTTGTAAAGAGCTTCTTTCCAAAGATTATGCTATAATACCCACATGTCCATTTCCTTCTTTCATTTGTTAGATCAGTAAAGGTATATTAACAGACAAAATTTCAGTTCATTAAAACAAAAGTTAAGGGAGCCATTTATTACAGTATAATCATATGAAAGAACCTATATAAATTATAAAGTTACAGGCACACTTTGCCAAGTATAAGCATATCATTTTTTGATTTTCTAGAGGAATGTATACCAAGCGGGGTTGTTGATTATCTTAGAGAATGGAAAATAAGTACCTCCCATTATATATGACATGAATAGAATTGACAGCTAAAAAAAGAAGAATGTGGAAACGCACATCAGAAATTCACAGATTTAGATTAATAAGCGAAGCAATTAAAGAAGAAAATAGGAACATTGAAACAAGCATCAGAAAATGCATATATATAGACTAGTAAGCAAGGGCTTAACCATGATCTTCGGCTTGTGCTACTTCTAGTTTTGTAGGGCTACCAGCTCCAGCATCTCGAAAGAAACGAGTCAACATGTAAACTACATCTCCAAACTTAGTGTAACACTGTATTCAGAAGTGCACAGAACTTTAACGAATGGGAGGAAAAAGGAGAATAAGAAAAGCCTGTAAAACAACCACAAACCGTACTTTGATGTGAGGCTGTATCCACAGTGATATTTGAGACTGACGACTTGAATTTGTAAACCTATTTGACACAGGAAGTAAAATGAAGAAACATACACGAGCTGCAGTAATATATGTTGACAAAATTGGGGGAGAGTAAAAATTTACATCACTGACAAATAATATCCTGAACTATACAGTAGATCAGGCACAATACAAAATGTAGATAACACTACCCATGATTGCTAGCTCAGAAATAAGAAAATTACTATTATGATCAAATGCATTTAAGGTACTTCCTTACCTCTGCAAGGCCGAAGAATGTTCTTACAAATTATGCCCAATACTGGTTGCCACTCAATTGTAACGTACATGAGATTTTCACCTCATAGGCTCCTCATTCAATTCTTAAATTCACAGGACACTTTTCCCCTCCCTCATTCAATCTTCTCCGAAAAGTAACTAGGCCCTATTTAGTCACATTTCCATATTCCAATTGAACACTTTCCATTTTCAGTTGTAATGCTTCAAGATTCCTATTATCTAAGCAGTAATGTACCTCAATTTTGAATTTTTACAATGCCAGTAATTGAAGGATTGTTGAAGTTTAATAAAACATTTCGGGTAAAACATTTAGACATGTACATAGACAAGAATTGAACGTAACCAAATTATTTTTTTAGTTAAAAAAAACTATATATCTACATCCTCACATAACAATATAAATTGTACTTGGTGACAATTTGAGGATCAACTTTAAGATAATTGATGGCAACAACCTTTCATCACAAAATATAATTGCTCCATAATCATGGCGATGACGAATGACTCGACCAACAGCCTGATTTACAGCTCGTGATGCTTGTTGAGTGTACCACTCTTCTCCGTACAGACCCTGTCACTTCACAACAATATTAGTAGCAAATTAATGTTGACAAAATAGAGTTTTTCGTAAATTATCATTATTTCATTTTGCTAGTTCAATACTACCTTGCAGCCTATCTTTTGTGATTGTGCTTGTTGATCCAAGTACTCACGTTTCAGACGAACCTGTCTTGCACCATATAACATTGAAGAATTGTCTAAAAATATTAATATGAAAAGGAAAAGGGAAAGGGAAAAGTAGAGACGTCTATCTCTTGTTCATGTTGTTCATTGATGGAAGCAAACATCACAAATGGCAATTGATTCTTGCTACTTTTATTTCTGTATTGACATAGGGATCCCTCAATCAGGGTTTCTCCATCTTAGCAATGGATTGGGATTGTGTATTTCATTTTTTCTATGAGATTCGGTTTTGTGCACTGAAATAGGAAATGACATATCCACCATATGTTTAATCGAAAAAGTGACCAGAAGTATGTCCATCAAAGCTAGAGAAGCCAGGTTTATAAAAAACCTAGCACTTGAAGAACATTGATAGAACCTTCCACATCTTTAAAATTAGTGGACTATCCTGCATTGAAAATTCACGGGAACAGATTTGAAGGGAAAAAGGCACAGTAAAACAAACCTTAGGATCGGTTCTGGTGGCAAATGGTATACCAGTGATGACCACTGCCCTACCCGCGTGATCAGCAAAATCCAATCCTTCACTCACCTATTATATATGATCGAAAAGCTATAAAAGTGACCTCCACATAAACAAAAGCAATATAATGATTGAAAAGCGACAAAAGTGTTACCATCTGCATGAACAAAAGCATATGCCACTTAGTGTAAACTAACAACTTCAATAAAGCAATGCGTCAAAGACACTTTCTGGACGTGCATAGAATAAATCGAAGAAGAAAATGAACCAAGTAACAGTATTTCTGAAAATATAATTGTACTCAAGACTAACCGAATATATTACTAACTGAACGACTTGAAGGTTTCTAGCTATATTTACCGATACTTTGTTCAGTTGACCAAAAGAAGATTAATGATATTCTCATTGTTCTTCTGCACTTCGATGGCAATAAAATGCAACTTTGTGTGAAAGTATATATTTTAATCTAGAACATTGCTAACAAGTTGCAGGACAACAAATCAACATCATAAGTATTAAATGTCATTCATTAGCATATTCATTTGCTCCTATATCCATAGAGAACTACTTTAGAGTTGTAGCATGCAGACTCAAAGTTCAAAATACAAAACTGCCCAAAAGCAAGAGACACGAAATAGATCGAAATAAATCATTTTGACTTCCAAAAGATGTTGTGTAGAGTTCCACCAATCAGCGTGTAACACACAACTCTTGTTCTTTTTCAGACCCATCAAATATACACAAACCTAATAACCATGTTATCTACAGCAATCATTATCGACATATGTTATCTACAGCAATCATTATCCACATACATACGCCATAAGCATGCTCTATCAGGAAGTAACAGCATAGGATAGACACCAGAATACTCTGTATAGATACATTCGGTTTACATATTTAAGACTTTCAAAAGCCCCAAGTCTGAAAGTCAATTCACATTTATAAAAGCTGCAAGAAACTTGTTTTGTTACATAGGATATACCTTGCCACGGCAGACTGCAAAAAATACTGCCCCAGAAGTTGATTTGACTTTTATTTTTGTCATGTAGTCCTGATTCACGGAAAAATGCAAGAAGATAGATAATAAAGCAGTGGAACAGCTGAGAGTTCGCTGACGACATTATAAGGTAATAAAGATGACAGAAGACATCTGTATTTGCAGTACTTACTTCAATTGCCAAAGGAAAGAGTGAAGATTGCCTGGGTTCAACAACCGGCAACTTAAATTTGCATATTCTTTCCCAGATAGTACTGGAATTTATTAAGTTTCCATTACCCTAAAAAGCATGAAAGATGTCCATTGAAAAAGAAATACACAGCAGACCATTTATTCTTTAGTGTTTTATGTCTTACCGCAGTTTTCCAGCAGCTTATACATTGATCCAGAAGGTAGTAAGATGGGAAAAATACAAGAAGACCATCCGGCACAATACGAGCAAAATTTACTGAAGCATGAAATTTAAGTTTTAGAGATCTTGTCAAATAAATACTTGCTGCATGTTGTAGTACAGCTCTTGCACTATGCTTTTCCAAACTCCTAATTTCTCGAAATATTGTAATTTGTGGAATAAAATGCATACCAATGGCATTGCCAAGTTCCTGCTTGTACTCTACGGAATCACGACTGCGATAAGAAGAATTAAAAGAATAGCCAGATGGCCCAACTGGTACCACTCCCGCCCATATCTGATCCCCTGTTATAACATGAGGATTCTCCAAACGAACAGGAAATTCTCTGCAAAAAAGGAAACTAACATAAATGTTGCATACTTCAAAACCAAGAAAGAATCTGATTCTAAAGAAAAACAGCCTGGATAAGAGAAACTTACAATTTCAATTCCTCGGCAAATGAATCCAGAGGTGATAATGTGCCAGATGTCAAAATGATGGATCCAACACCTCGCTTTGAGAACTCCTCCATGGCAATTCCTGGATTGAAACACCACCAGCTCAGTATTCGAGAAGACTTCCCTGCATCATCCAAAGTCAAACGAATATTAAGAAATACAGAGGTGTATGGAGTATTTAACGGATAAAACTTACAATAGAACACACATTTGAATCTAGACAAACAACAGTAAGAAAGGTGCATTAGTTCAGATTTTTGACAGTTAACACAGCTTGTTAACTCGAAATATTATGTGGATGAGCTACAGGTTATTTCGTTTTTTTTCTTTCCTTTCCAATTTCATTTTTTTTCTTTCCTTTTGCAATTTCATTTTCATGAACAAATGAGAACATGTCAACAATTTGGAATTTACTGAACTCTACAATTACTACTCAAAAAGAGTTTCACGTCACTTCCAGAAAACACGTACCCCACACAGGCTTTGGATTCATTGCAGCTGGAAAGCAAAGCTATTAATCAATATGCTTCAACATTTTGTGATCTGTTTAAAGTTTAAACAAATATATTCATTGTATGATTGATTTCACAAGGCCACGAGAAGTAAACATAGTATTTTGCAAATTTAAGTTATGCGCTACTCTTGCGACTAGTGAGAACGTAAGAACTTCATTAAAATAACTCAACACATGCAATAATATCAGATAGAAAACTTTGTACAACCTTTAAAGACATCTACAGCACTTGCTTCAACTTCCTGGATATGAACCTAAAAAAGTGTCAAGAGTCGAAGACTTGTATCAGACAATGATCTCAATCGGTAACAATAAAATTTAGCTCTGAAGAAAAAATGTAAAATGGCAGGGGAAATTCTAACAGAACAACAAAAAAATATTGATTTCCAAACTCACACGATAGTATTTGGCATGAGCATTACTATCATCTCTGAAAATCGTTCTAAGAATGTCACCCATGCTTTCCAACCTACAAACTGTCCCCTTTGTTTTGTGAGATCCTCCAGCGTCAATGACATTCGTGTCTGATGGTATGACCAGAAAATTAGTGGATCAGATACAAAATATTATCAGATCAACAATAAACTAGTACCAAAATTTAGTCTGCCTTAACAAAACAGATGTGTGTGTGTGTGTGTGTGTGTGAGAGAGAGAGAGAGAGAGTACATGGCATCGGTATGAGAAAACTACAGATTTCATATTCTAAATACATTATATCGTAGAGTAAGATATCGAATGCCAAGGCAGTGGCAGTTTTGTACCTTCCTCGAGAAGTAGACAAGCTTCCTCGGTGATATCAATCAGCATAGTGGCTGTTTTCTGAGTGATATTTAGATCAGCAAGTAGCTCATAAATATACGGCCCAGGCTTTGTAAAACCCAATTCTTTGGATTCAATAGGCACCTCGGATATTCTCTTCTCAAGCTTCAAAAGAAGTGCTGCAGGAAAAGCACAATTAAATAAAAAATAATCTAGCTAAGGGGAAAGCAAGCAATAGCACGCTAAAGACATTATTCAGGAAAACAAAATCTCGTTTCCAGGTCAATGGGGTCTCATGAATGCATTTATATTTTTCTAACCACCCATGATAAGATTAAACCATGAAGAGCAGTGACGTTTCAAGAATGCATTCTTTGGTGCTGGCATCATCATTTGTCAGTCTGACACAATGCTTGATCACCTTGAAGTTCTGTTCATTCATGGAGATTGTATAGTAAGGTTCACCTCATTATTCTCTTTTCTCTGACATTGCCTGCTCTCTTTTCTAATTTTTTTGGATGTTCCTGGATAGGGAATCTCGATTTTCGCATCTTCAATTGCAGAGTTGTTTGATGCTATATTTCACCTCAAAATAAACTTGACAGCTTCTATTTTAGGTTGCCAGAATTTTGGTTCTTTTCACAATTTTGTGCTAACCTGCAGGTAGTGATTTAGAATCTGGCAGGATGTGCTCACTGAAGAAACTGCTTAGGCAATACATGCCAGAGAGGTATGTCTATATGAACTTAAACATGACAAGAAGTTCGGGAAAAATAACAAAAATGCACGTTGATTTAGTCGTCATTTCTGGACAGTGGGTTAGTATGCACCCCTTCAATATCCTTGTAAAGGCAGCTGATTGACATACTGACCAAGGGACTTGAAGCTCAACCACTTCTGTCTACACAAGCAAGCTGGGAACGATAAACTGCTTGGGAGGAGTGCTAGGAAGTCTTTGCAGTAACAGACAAATTTTATGGTCCATATCATCTGGGATTTGATGTTAGATATCCTTTGGTGTGAAACTGACTTTGTATTCATCTTATCTGTAATTAGTGGCTAATTCATTGAAGTCATTCGATACCCTAAATAGAATAGTTTTCTTTTCTTCCTTCTTTATGAAACAATAAGAAGTTAGCTTTAAATTGCTTTGTATGGTACACAAGCGTTATTCAGAAATCATTCTCAGTTTTCAGATCCACAACTGGCTACTGTTGTGTTGAAGGAACAACAAAAAAACTGTGTAGGTAGATCAAGTGCTGAATCTACGTATGCAGCAAAGAGACACACTACTTATGTGTCGCATATATGAAGCATTTCTGAAGGAACTTGGATATTGCAAACCCTTTGCATTTGTATTTTGACAATAAGTTGGTATTAACTTCACATCTAATATTGTTTCCAAAGGGTTGAAACATATTTTAGTAAATCTCCATTTGTTACAAGAATAAATATTGCATAAGGTGATTCAAAGATCACATGTTAAGACAAGGGAGCACCAGTTTACATAGCAAAGCATTGGGTGGCTTAGAGTTGAGGATATCAGTATCAAGCTGGGCGCAAATGATGTATATTTTTTCAGCTTGAGGAGGAGCTTCAGGAAAATTAAACATACATCTTTCTTGATGAAGGACACATATAAAATGTCTGGCAGTTCTGAATTCCGATCAATTGATATGTCCTATTTACCTATCCACCAATATGTTTATATATCAATTGTTAACCATCTCATCTAAAAGTTTAAACCATTAGATAGAGCCATGAGTGACTCGTATTCATTTAAATATTGTCTTCAACACACTTCCTCGTGTACAAACAGAAGTAATTTTCTATCAATATATAATCTTGTCTTCAACATCTATGTAAATATACCCTATTTTTCCAATGCACTGGCTCAACTATTCTCAATTGTTGAAGGCAACAGCTCACTTTACCTCTAAGAACAGCGAAGTTATCTGGATTGCTTGACTTATCACTTGACTTTTCCCTCCTAGCAATAGAGAGGTCTACACAAGTTTTTGCTTCAGAAATACAAGCGGTTAGAAGACTAGAAGGCAGATCAAAAGAGGCCGCATCAGCACATAAGCCTTCCTGCACTTATAGAATATAGTCCATTTGTCAGTACTTGAGTGCATCAAGTCCACAGTGCTTGAAGTTATTTGATAATTCATAACTCAAGTTTTTATCATAATTTTTGAAAGCAAAATGAATATCTGAATATCGGCCGGAACAGGGAAAAAAAAGTGTTCAACCAGAGTTATGCATTCACACATACCAAATTGTGGGCTTCATCAAATATGAGGATGCTGTTGTTCCACTCAATATTCAGGGATTTTCGGTTCCCAGGATCTATAAGATAGTTGTAAGGTGCAAATAAGATGTCAACAGCCTTGTGGAGATCCCGTGACAAGTAGTAAGGGCACCTAAAAATAAACAAACAATCATTTGCAACCTTAGTTTTACCAATTCAATGGTATAGATGATAAGGGTGACCAGAAAACCTACGGTCCACAGCTTCTTCCAATATTGACCAAGTCCTCTATGTCAATAGGATCATCTCCAAGACCAGGATTGTTCTTCACAAATTCTAAAAGAATGCAAAGGCGGAGATGAGATATTTTGCAATGCGATGAAATAATATCACGTGAAACACTTCACAAATTACTCAGAAACATATAGGTTCTATTCTGGAACATGTTTTGCATTATTAGACATCTAATGTTATCTATAAAACATACCATCTTACAACGAAAATGTGAAGAACCAAACACTTGTACTGTTTTGATATACAAAAATGAATTAGTTATTACAACAATAAGATAGGGAAACTTTCCGCAACATCCATCAAGATCTTACACACTACTAGGAACCATTGTGGCCTTTTACTATTGGAGAATCTTTACATTAACTTTAACTAATAACAAAGGAATTCACTCTATTACATTTAAGCCCCAATGGCTCAATATGCAGAACCCATTAATATCCTTACGAAACACCCTGGATACTTCAAAGGAAAAGGTAGCTAACAAAGATTCACTAGCTCCTTACGATCCCATAACAAATTCTAATCTTATCAAACACGCCTTACTCATTTATGTAATGGAAATAACTACCCATGCTTCCATTGCATCAGAGCACAGCACTAGAGCGTACAAGCTAGCCATGTTGAATTTTATCTCCACTTTATAACATTATGTAGTTGGAGCGCTCTTCAATGAAAAATATCAGCTAGTAGACTGAATAAAATGGATAAAAAAAACAAATGGATTCAATGGGTCCATTTTGAAATAACATACTAAGTGACATGTTATGTGCAAAGCATGCAATATTTTATCAAGCTAGCCAAAACTTGAACTCTTGAGTATATTATACCCACAATCCTATGCATGTAACACATAAGAAAGATATAAAACGTGCACATACCTGTAACACGTGAGAAGTGGGCACAGTACCGCTTTGTGCGTTTTTTGCAAAGAGAGTGGCAGGCATTTGTCTGTGCTTTTCCACGGAGTAAACTCACTTCTTCGTGAATGCACAATTGCTCTCGAGATCCTAACACGACCATTTTGGGCCTGAACTTTATCAGATAGCGAGCCAATTAAAGCTTGTTGGTGCAACTTTACGAACATACACGTCTACAAAAGGCATCAGAAAGAAAAGCGGGAAAAGTACACGGTTGCTCCAAATAAACCACTAAAATAAAAGACATAACACGTAAAAGACCCAAAATGAATACCACAGCAGCAGAAGATTTGCAAATAGACCATCGTCTTGTTTTCAGTAATATTACAGTCTGATTACTTGCCAACATCAGCATTAAGTGCAACAAAATTTCAAACAATTAAAGTCTTAAAGGAAACAATAATAATATGTCATAACCAATGAAAAATAGAAGCTCCGACAAAATCATTGCCCAATTGTGAAAATCATAAGCTTTGTAAGATTCAACTATTAAAATGCATTTCTGAAAAGACCTACTTATTGTTTGGGAAATTACAGCACACTATCAGATATACATGACATATACCCTCTGTTTGGCTGTAATGAAAAGTAGTTAAAATTCATTTTTCTATCCAGTCAAGCAAAGCAACATCATAAGAAATGCACAAGAATCAGAACTTGAGTGCCATTATATCTCTACCGTCTCATTTAACCATCTCAACTGTTGCAGGAAAAGTAGAAAAGTAGAAGTGAACAAGTGAGGAAAATGATCTCATGAAAGAGCAACTGAAAGAGATGCCATATAGTGAGGCATTGCATCAAGTTCACCAACCCCACTATGCAAAGAAGTGAAAGTGCCAGTTTTTACACAGAAGCACATTTTAATTAATTCTTTCTGTAACTTTAGTTTATCTGAACATCCATTATCCAACCTGATGTCACTTGAAAGTATTTTCCTTTATCTCACGACTTTCCATTCTCTTAGCTGTATACTACTTCATGTAGCTTCTTGCTTTATTCAATTACAAAGAAATGTGGGAATGATGAAAAACACACAATTTATTGAACTATATAAGACCCTTCTCTCATGCTGAGTCACAACATTGGAGATCAGTGCCAAAATTGGTTCTTTATTGTAAAAGCAATTGCAGAGAACCCTGACCTGTAAGTGGTCCTTTTCAGTTCTTGAATTACTTGCCGAATTTGGCTGTGGGTGCGTGATGTGTATATTATAGTGGGTAACTTTGAGCCCTGGGACTGTGGTAAAGATCCATCTGAATGTTGGCTTCCACTGATATGACTTCTTATCTCACTCTGATTAGTGGAGAATCCGCCCAAACTCTTTCTCCATGCCAATGTGGCACACAGAAGGCAGAGGGTTTTTCCAGTTCCAGTTGGACTCTCCAATAGTGCATTACACCTCTGCCATCATAAGCAATTGCAAACAAATGCGAGGGATGAATATTCACCACGCTGATGTTAACATTGATATATGATCAATAAAAAGTCCAAGAACTATTAAGTATTTTTTTCCATGAGTAATAAAGATAAGGACATGCATTTCATGACATCATAATGGCCAGCATATGAAGCATTCACGAGATAAATGTAGAATCATCAATATACAAAATCTAAGTCAATCCAATATGGAATTAGAGCCCCTTTTCTTCTCGTGGCTGCATTTACACGCAGACAAATTAAGGCTACCCGGAAACCAAGATCACTCAATTGTATTAAGAGTACCCCAATTGCTAGATTTTCGTTGATTATAAGTTATAACATAACATTTAACATCAAGTACTACCACTGTGCCTAATATTTAGTTGATTTCTCGTTCATTCCCAGTAATTAAACATGTAAAAACAACAAAGCAGATATCGATTATTTCAATGTCAAACATTGACAAAAAATAATAAATGAAAGTTATTATTTCTACCGTTTGAAGAGATTGAATGACTTTTTCCATATAAACGAGCTGGCAATCGTAAGCCTCGAAAGGGAAATCCAGATTGATTCCCCTAATTTTGTATGTCGGCATCTTGAGGAAGATTTAATTTTTATTTTTTCGTCAGTGAAATGGAGGAGTAGTTTGCTGTAATGGAAAACCCTAGGATTGATTATAATGGCCAACTTTCCCGCCATCTTTCTGTTGAAGACGATTAAGGAAACGACATCGTTTAGTTGATAGACCCAGTCGCAATTTTATCTCAAGACGTGTGATTTTCTGATTAGGCCTTCAGATTCAATTTATTTCCAAGTGAACCCATTTGTGCCAATTTTATGTTAGGTGACAATTACATGGACGGAGGTTCAACCCCAATGTAGATGAATAATATTATTCCAAATTCTATATAGCAAGGAAGGTTGAAGATAAGCAACTTAGCAAAGCTTAAAAGATGGTCAAAGTTACTTCAAAGTAACTTAGACCTGTTTGATAACAATTAAAATTGAAAATAAGATCGTTATTGAGTCTCACTCGTCTAATAGAAGTCAACAATAACGACTAATTTTTCAATTTTAATCTCTACCAAGCAAGCTCTTAAATTTGTTAAAAGAAATTTTTAAAAGTACTTCTTTTTGAAGAATTTGAAAAAAATACAATTTTTATAAAGTTAGAGCATACATACTGAAAGAGTGTTTGGTAGAGATTAAAGTTGGATTAAAATTGAAAAACTAGTCGTTATTGTTGACTTTTATTAGACGAGTGAAACCCAATAACAACTATATTTTCAATTTTAATCCAATTTTGAGTCTTACCAAACAGGCTCTGAATGTAAAATTACATGTTGATTTTTACATTTTACTTCTCTTTTAAACTTAACATTTAACATGTTATGAGAACGGGTACACATACAAGTGGACAAAATAGGGGTCTAAATTAATGCTTGTTTGATATCCATTAAATTATATTATGGTTTGTTATATGATCATTTTCAACACGTTCAAACAATAAAATATTCTACACGTATACCATAAGTTTTTTCATATTTTTTAATCATGCATTCTCCTAAAAATACAATTAAAAACTCATTTTTTCCTGATTAATGAGAATCAAACAAACCCTTGATGTTGTTCACTCAAGGCTATTCCACATCATGCCCAATGTAATCTCACGAGCCAAATTTATTTAAATTTTTGCGAATGAGCTTTATCCGTGCTTGTCAATGTTAGTAGCTTAGCCCTTGTTTGGTTTTGACTCAAATCCAAAATCAATAATTAATTTAACCATACATTTCATGGGAATCACAACTTTTATCAATTAAAATTAAAATTAAAGTTAATAATTAACTTTGATCTTTCATTTTAACGAGATTCACATCTTTATCAATTTTCTTACCACATATTGTATAATGTTTATCAAAATTTCCTTAAGAATTGAATTTAGTAAGCACGTGTCTGTTCACAAAATTTGACTACCATCACTATATATTAAAAGAGCCAAAACATTGGCGGGACACGTGTCGTGTAATTCAGATTTTTTTCTTCTCGCTTCTTCCACCATTCTTTCACGCAATCGCCATGCCTATTGTCATACCTCTTTTTCCTCTCCCAAGTTTCACCCCCAACAACGTTTAATTCTTTCAACCATCGTTGATATTTGATAACTACAATTCAAGAATCTTAATATCTTCCATCCCACTGACCATGATTGCAGTGCTGGAGTTCATTCCTTCAACCTCTTGCGCAATATTTGACGGCAACATAAGGGCTTTGGTTTCTACTCATTCGTATCGATCTAATCAAAGTATGCTAACCACATCCTTTCCCTTTCCCTCGATTTAAAGCAAATGATATTTTGTTGTTTTGAGTTAAAATTTGAATGATTGAGGAGTATAGGCTTAGTTAGATTGTGGAGTGGTGGATTGTGTTTGTGAAGTGCAAAAATTGTGGCTTGATTTAGAACTAATCTCTTAAAATCTTAAGAAAAATAGGTTGCATTTAAGGTGTTTGCTAAAATGACCAAGTGGAAAATTAGTGTATAATTAACCTAAACTAGTAATTGAGTCAAAAATCCTGTGGAAATCTTTAACAGTCGTGCCTCCGTGCCCAACGGAGGCAATCCTCGTGGCTCCGTGTGCAAGGCATTGTCAAAAATCAGAAGAAATCCCAATTTTCCTCATGGCAAAGAAGAGGAAATCTAGATGAGGTGGATAGTACCTTGTACACCACTTTCAGCATCGCGGCCAACTCCCTATCCCACCTCTACTCTCAGGTCATGCACCACTAGAAACTCTCCTTCTAGGCCGGTGAACGCCACTCACTGGTTTGTTCCTCTTTTTTGTTTTATGGATTTTTCTGTAATTGAGTTTTAGGACAATGTCGCTGTAATGTTTAAAAATCATCTTGCTTTAATTAAAGTTGATTTGTGTTTTTATTTTTTCTTAATTATTTGTCTTTGTCTCTATTTGCACCTGAATTTAGTAACACGGTAAAAATTCAATTAATTGTTGATATGTTATTTTTAGTTCCAGTAGTAAGCTTAACACCCTCTTTTTCGCTGTTGCATATTTGATTTTTCAATTTTATTTGGTAGCAGGATTAAGAATAGATAATTTTGACTTATTTTATTTATTTATTTATTCCTTTCTTTTTGCATTGTTCTAAAAAGTGCTCAAGGCCCGCCTCACATGAGTCCATTAATAAGCTTCCTCGAAGCTTATGCTTTAAGTGCCATTTGTAGGCTTATACCTTGACTTAATGAGAGAGAAGAATGTGATTGTTTGTCTTACCATTTCATGGCTTTTTATTTCCACCTCAGCTTTTGGTCTAATTTCTATGGACAAGAATTATTAGAAAAGGTTTTCTTGGGCTATTGTAAAAACAATCTGAATGATAAGTACATCAGACTTACCATAACTTTTCTATTCCTAAAGTGCGATAAATCCTTCTTGGAAGTGAAGTTACTGCATCTTAATGGAACGGGAAATATAAGGCAATTAAAGATGACAACAATCCAAAACCCGCTCGCACTAATGGAAAACTGTGCTCAAATAATGGGAAACTGTTTGCTATAAGATTCAATTCATAGACAAATACAAGTCATTAAGCACTACTAATTTGGGACATAATCGTCATGTCATTTTTTTCGTCCTTGGTTAACAAATGAAATTAGCTATTCGGCATATTATAGAAACAATGTTTGTCTTTTGTTATTTAAAAAAATATTATACAAGTAAATCCAATTTTTTTTTTCTACCTTTTAATTACATATTATTCAAAAAATCACTATTTAAAACAATGTTTTTTCTGAAAAAAGACCACCTAACGTGCAACGCACGTTTTATTCACTAGTTTTGCACAAAAAAAATGGGATGGCCTATGAAAGATTGAGGATGCAAGTGTAAATATATAAAAGTCGAAGACCTATTTACACAAAATGCAAATCAGATTGACCTCGGCTGCAATACCCGTGTTCTTCAAATTGCTGAGCCCTAAAATTTGCGGAAAACTGCGAATTCTTCTCCATCGAATTCAACAGGAGCTTTATGAATTCTCCATTGAGCTCTTTTTCAAATATTTTAGCTTCCAGGTGGCTGGATTGCTGTGCATGTGCCGCTTTTAGTTGTTCCTGCAGTCATTTAAGTAATTTTGAAGAGAACAGGCGAGGACTGGTTTTTCACTCTAATCAGAACTAAAATATAATTTGAAATCATTTTTAAAAAAATTCCTCTGTTGATTTTTATTTTTTGTGATATCCTTGCGTTTTCCCCTGTTACCATATCTTGATTTTTTCGTGCATATGCGTATCAGTAAAATGCGCCTTATAAAGTGTAAAAAGGTGCATTTGTCTTCAATTTTCATGTTTTTTTACCAACATTTTTGGTGTATAAAACTTTTTGGTGATTTCCCCAAAAGTCTCTTCACTGTTGTGTTGCTTTATTCTCAGTTATGCTGGCTCAATGAAGGTGAGAAAATTATGGATAGATAATAAATTGGTGGCAACTGGCAATTTTCATCTTTCAAAAGGATTCATGTTAACTTCATCACCTGCAGATTATAAATAACTACAAAATAAAGATGGGTGGAAAAGAATGAATATTACAGTTGCAATCTCGTTCTTCTGATGCTTCTTATAATTATATCTGAATAATTATTTTGCTTTGGTTTTGCACAGTGATGGTATTTTTCCGAGAATAAAATGACATCTTGGTCAGAGGATTGAAAATTTACCATGAATCTTATATGGAATGGCAAGATTTTGATTTCAGGCGTCAAGGGAAAAATGTTAGCAGGGTTAATTATTTCAAAGAGAGCAATATCCACATCATCTTATTTATATGAAAGAATCAAGCAGACAGGTGAAACTTTTTTACCTGAATTTCACGTGGAATAATAACATTCTGCAGTTTGATTTATGCTTTTCTTTTTTTATAGATAAATTAATCGCTTCTATAGACAATACTGATTCATTAACGATGACAAGTTCTGTATTTTAATTTCATTTACGACATTTTACTAGGTATTTTTTTTTTGTCATGAAGTGAAAAATGGGATTTGTGGTTTATTTATTGCAGAGAATGAAATTGTTCAGATGTTCCGCTTGACAAGTCCTAGAGATGAAAGTCAGAACTTTCTTTCACGACGACCAGCTAGCCGTAAGAACAGTTCCACAAGGACACTGGATGAGAGGTTCATAAGGATTTTGAAGATATTTAAGTGGGGTCCTGATGCAGAAAAGGCACTGGAGGTTTTGAAAATGAAGATTGATCACAGATTGGTTTGTGAAGTTCTACAAATAGATGTGGAGATCTATGTCAAGATGCAGTTTTTTAGATGGGCTGGAAAGAGAAGAAATTTTGAGCATGACTCTACCACCTACATGACATTACTTCGTTGCCTAGAGGAAGCAAGTCTGTTTAGTGAAATGTGGAGGGCCATTCAAGAAATGGTCCGGAGTTCATGCCTCATTGGCCCAGCTGAGTTGTCTGAAATTTTGAGAATTTTGGGCAGGGCGAAGATGGTGAACAAAGCACTCTCCATCTTTTACCAGATTAAAAGTCGTAAATGCAAACCAACTGTGAGCACTTACAATTCCATAATTTTCATGCTGATGAAAGAAGGTCATCTCGTGAAAGTTCATGAGCTTTATAATGAAATGTGTAGTGAAGGTAACTGTTTCCCTGATACAGTAACATACAGTGCTCTCATATCAGCATTTGGGAAATTAGGCCGTGATGACTCTGCAATTCGGCTGTTTGAGGAAATGAAGGAGAACGGTTTTCATCCCACAGCTAAAATCTATACTACTTTACTTGGGATATACTTCAAACTGGGTGAGGTTGAAAAGGCAATAGAACTGGTTCAGGAGATGAAAGACAAAGATTGCACCCCAACTGTGTATACTTATACAGAATTGATTAAGGGGCTGGGTAAAGCTGGGAGGGTTGAAGAAGCTTACTCTATATTTTTAAATATGCTGAGCGATGGTTGTAAGCCAGATGTTGTGCTCATAAACAATGTCATAAACCTTTTAGGCAGGGCAGGTCGTTTAGCTGATGCTATAAAGCTCTTTGAAGAAATGGAATCCCTGAAATGCATCCCAAATGCAGTGACATACAACACTATTATTAAATCTCTTTTTGAAGGGAAAGCTCCAGTGCCTGAGGTCATCTCATGGTTTGAGAGGATGAAAACCAGTGGCATTAGTCCTAGCTCTTTTACTTATTCGATTCTCATAGATGGGTTTTGCAAGACAAATAGAGTAGAGAAAGCTCTGTT
>CAIGRH010250372.1:0-23982 GCA_903798295.1 Fraxinus nigra | reverse complement strand
AAAAAAAATTGAAATTTTACATCCGAAAAAGTCATATCTCATGTAAATTTTCAGATGCAAAATTACATGGGGTATGATTTTTTTGAATGCAAATTTTCAATTGTAAAATTTCTCTCAACTTCTTTTCAAGTTCGATTGTGCCCCTCTAACTTTAAAGTTCTGCTTCCGCCCCTGATAGTAGATTTATAAGCAACGTAATACATTCAAGCACATGATTATCAATATGATTGTACACGTCATACATGTTATTCCTAACATCTATTACCTGCATATTAATCTTGAAAAGTTCTAAACCTATTATGAACCTTTTGGAAATATAATAAGCAACTAATTACCTAATTGGTAATTAAAAATAAATAATTCAACAAAGCATACAAGATTAATCAAGAGCACAAATTAACTAAACTACTTGATCTTTGAATTAAAAATAATTAACAAAAGGTTCCATTTTCATCTAACAAAAAGAAAAATCTAGCCTAGCATGTTTCTAACGATAAAACAACAAAAAAAAAGTATAAAATATCATCCGAAATGTATATGAATACCAGAAAAATATGGAATCTATTCCTTGTCTTTTGATTTTCAATTCCAATAATTAATTCTTCAGGTTCTTGAAATTTCTTTATTCAATCCGCTTGCTAGACTTGTTATTTTCTCTAATTTGTGGTACATCTACTCCTCTTTCTTGTAAGATTTCATGATATGAATTGATATGAGAAGTATGAGAGGCAACTTGTATGTTTGCCCCATTCTATACTCAAAGAGGCCAGAGTTAGGTTAACAAATGGTTCAAAATTGGTTTTCAAAAAGGTGTTTGAATTTCGAAGGAAACTACCTGTCATCCGATAAATGGCCAATGTGATTGCATGATCGTAGGAGTTGTGATTGCACCCATTCTTCAATCTACTGGTCTCGACTTGGTCAAATTAAAGGGTTGGGATCATGCCCCTTTTCTATAGTGCAGTCTCGCGTAGAAACTTCATGGAGGTTGTAGTTTGGCCCCTAATTTTGATCATTTGTTCATTATACATCATTTTCACATGCAATTTCGATCATTGGGCTTCAATTTCATTCAATTGATCCCGTATGATCTTCAATCAACTTCTTTTGGTCCAACTCAACTTTTTAAATATTTACGATTTGGTCCTTAAACTTTGAAAATCCTTATCTTAGCTGATTTTGATTAACTTCTTCCAATTGTTGAGTTTTACCTAGCCAACAATATATACAAGGCTAGGCAAAAATTAACCCACATCGACAATCCAACCCAAACAGACCGGTCTTTAAATTCAATTGGGTTGGGGTCTTGGGTTATGAATTAAAACCCAGCCTAGCCTAGCCCTACCTAACCTACTAAATTGAAAATATAAATACATAAAATAGAAAAATCTAAATAGACACAATATTGAAGACAAAAGAAGGATTTAGAATTTTCAAACGTCTCCTTTTTTACACAGGCTAACTGACATAAATACAATGTCCAAATGCAAAGTTATTTGAAGATAAACTAAAAATTAAGGAGAGAATAATGAAATGAATGAATCTCAAAAAATTGTTAAAAAAGAGAATGGTCCATAATTTCAAACTCATTCAAACATTATTTTTTAGAAAGAATTCCTTATATAGGTTAAAAACATTAGAGATTTTCAAATGATGTCAAAATTTAAAAAAATATTCAAATTCAACAAAAAATAATCGGATCCAACTTGAATTGGGCTTAAGCCCAAGCCAACCAAAATCGACCCAAGCTCAATTGGTTTATGTTGGGTTGTGTTGGATTTAAATCAATAATTGGATTGGGTTGATTTGATTTGATTTTAGATCAAACTGACCATGTTGGATTGGTTTTAGATTAATAAAAAACCGACTCAACCCAACCTAACCTTATATACAAGTAAATTAGCCATAATAAATCAAAATTGCTCTTAAATGTCTATATTTATCAGCCTATATAAGTGCATAAATCCCTTTATCACCTTGTATAAGGACAGTCATACTTTGATGATATTGATTTCGCTCTATCAAGAATATCTAATACGACATATTCAAGAATGAAAAAAATCATATAAAAGTTGTGAATAATCAATAGATGATTCTTCACTCATAGATAGTAAAAGATTATGATGTAGGTTCATCAACTTAAGTTGATATCGCAATCCTTGGTCAAGGTAAGTATGCAAGTCAAAAAAGTTTCAACGATTATTGACTTAAGAGAGGGACAAAAATATGATCAATTAATCAAGATTGACATATATCTGTGTCTCGTAATTGATTGGATCGCATTGACGAAGAGATTATAAGTTTCACGATAAACGAATAAGTTTGGATTTAAAACACGACGTGACATTTTTTGTTACATGTACGCCCTTGCATATTGCTAGATTTCAACGGGGGATGACAAATGTGAATTAATTAATCTAGATGAATCATGATAAATTAAAATGAGAGTTTTACATTATCTTATTTTGAGTATATCAAAATAATAATTCACATTATCTGACATCATGATGATGAACCTAATGAGTTACACTCAAAAGGCAAGAATTAGAAGAATAATATTAAAAAATAATTATTGACAAGTGTGGGTATTTGTAGAATTAATTAATTGAATTTTTATTAATGTGCTTAGATTAATTAACTTATGAATCAAGTTTAATTGATTAGATTAATTAACTAATGTGCCGAATTATGTTTAATGGGTAAGTCATGCCCACTTAAACATCTATTAATAAGCTACTAGAGTTAGAGATTTTAATAACTCGCATTACAATATCATATTCTTGCTAACACAAGAAAGAGATACCATAATCTCTCAATCTTTTTCTTACTCGTGAATTACAATTGATGGCTAGACAATTGGATGATTGTGGTGTAGAAAGATTGTGGTAGATCAAGATTCACAAGGAGGATCAATGATTGTGATTTTTCATGAATAAGATTCTCAAAAGAGTTTAAAGAATTTGTTGAAGGCAAAATTCTAATCACAATTTCTTTGTAAACATAAAGACAATCATTGAACGGAATTAAATGATATTTTAAATTTTACTGCATATATAAGTAAATTCTCAATATTGGTATTACAGTCTACTATGTATTTGTTAGAATTTATTTTTTATTCTTGGGAACAATCAATGGTTTATTATTGTTAATTTCTTGTTTACGGCTTTTATGAAAAATCATTTTCATGTTCTAAATCTATTTTTGAAAAAAAAAATTAGGTTTTTGGAAAACATTGAGTCGTAAGGTAGCATGGATGATGACAACTACATCCGCAGATGGACGGTGCTACACTATGTAGAGGCACTTGTCACCCGTGTGGACTGCAAATATTAAGTTTGATTTATAATTTTCCTTTCATTAATAATAGTAAAAAAGTAGAGTTTCCCATCTATGTCAGCTTGTTGAGTACAATTAATACTGGTCCATTGGAGATATGTTTGACACTATAAAATATTATATATTTCTAAATGATGAGTTCAACTGAACTAAAATCTATCTTTTGTTGAGTACATTCGAGGAGATAAATTTTAGAAGCATTAACCTAACACATGAAGTGTGTGAAGAAAAGGAGCGTCAGCTTAATGATCTAAGAGTTGAATGTAAATACAATTGATAATAATATCTATTCAAATATTTTATTAAAGTTTGTTAAGTACACTTAAAATCTTAATATAACAAAATGGGATCCTAATCCCCTAGAAGTCAAGTACAGACATCATAAGTTTATGTGAGAAAATCATAAATTTAAGTTAGACCGTGGAGCATAATTATTTTAATAAAAGACCATGATAAATTAATTTATGCATTTTTTGATATATATTAATTCCTTTATTTATTTTTTATTATTTTCAATTTTAAATTATGAATAACCATATAAATTTGAAAGATATATCGGATGCCAACAAATTGATCGGATGAAATTTTTTAGACTAGTACCACAATCTGAGAACTATTCTTAAGCATGAAAAAATTGGATATGTCCTTAAGCAGCTCTTTCTAGAGGCACCCACTACAGACTCAAATGACGTAGAGTGATGAAGATAATAATGCAACATGTGTGATGTTTTTCAGCTATGTCGCTTGAATTGCAAAAACAACATGATGGTATAGATGCTAACACCATGAATTTTTATCTCAATGAGTTATATAATGAATAATCACGTGTGGAAAGATTTAAGACTGCGAAATAACCATATTAGTGAAAAATGACATAATGATCATGTAATGAAGATAATTGGCTACAATGAGAAGTTGGCTCAATTGGGCCCAGTCATTGACCATGAACAAAGTATTGACTTGGTTCCACAATCTTTGCCAGAGAGCCATTCATAATTTATTATAAATTTTAACATGAATAGATAGAGTTCACTCTCCATGAGTGACTAAATATGTTTAAGACTATTGAGCCCAATATCAAGGTTGGTAGTGGGCAAGTTTTAGTTGTGATTCCTCGAAGGGCAGTAAGAAGAACTCTAAAGGAGTTTTTAGGAATGTATCCAAAAAGGCTAAGATAAATAAGAAGGCAGTCAAAGCAAGAAGGACAATACAAAGTCTGATGACCCTTGTTGTCATTGTAAAACGAAAGGTCATTGGAAGATGAACTGTAAGCTTATCTCACGAGTTTGAAGGAAAAGAAGTTTTATGAAGTTTCTATTTCAGGCTCTTCGCTATTGAGGTTAATATATTTACTTCATTAGTTTCTTGGGTATTAGATACCAGATTTGGATCTCATATTTGTATAAATATTATAGACTAAAGAAAAGTAGACGACTGAAGAGTGAAGAATTTAACATGTGAATTGGAAATGGAGCAAAAGTTATTGTAGGAACATACTTTCTACCATTTCCTTCTGGCCTAGTATTAGAATTAGAGAATTTTTATTTTGTTCCCGCCATTACCAAAAACATTAATTCAATTTTATGTTTGAGCATGAATAGTTTTACAGTTTTTGTTCATTTTATCTTGATAAGATATTTTATGGTTGTAAATTATAAAATGACATTTATATTCTATGTACAATGTCTCCTATTCTCAGTATAGAAAGTAAAAGGCATAAAAGTGATAACCTAAATAATATCTATCTCTAACACAACAAAGTAGATCACATAAATATAACATGCATTTCTAAATTACATTGAAATGGATATTTGGGGTCAATTGATTTTGAATCATTTGAAAATAAAAATCATGCTTGCAAGATGACAAGATCTCTTTTTACTAAAAATGAGAAAGATATGCAAATTCATTGGGCTTAGTACGTATAGATGTACGTGTACCAATGTCAATTACTGCTAGAGTGAATTTTTCTTAATCGAGGATGACGACCTACTAATTATGTAGAAGCGAACTCAAAGTGTTGAGTCAAAGATATGGTAGGAAGCCGTGGAATCTAAGATGAACTCAATGTGTGTAAAAAAGTTCTAGAACTTGGTTGACCCACTAAAGACATAAAACACATGGTTGTAAATGGATTTACAAGAAAAAAGGCAATACGGATGGAAATATCCATACATACAAGCAAGGCTAGTAGCAAAATGTTACAAACGAGGACAATAAGTTTTATTTGATTAAACCTTTCACCTGTAGCCATAATTAAGTCCATATGAATTTTGCTTACAATAGCTGCATATCATGACTATTAGATATGGCGAATGGATGTCAAAATTGCATTTTTAATGGGAGTTTGCAAGAGAAAGTTTACATCATACAATCCAAAGATTTTGCATTTGAAGATGTTAACAAGGTATGCAAGCTTGGCCGGTCCATATATACATTGAAGTAAACCTTTATGAACTGTAATCTTCGTTTTTATGAGACAATTAAAAATTTTGATTTTATCAAAACAAAGACGAACCATGTGTTTACAAAAAGACAAATAAGAGTATTGTCGTATAATAAAAGAATATATGGATGACATATTATTAATAGAAAACGACATCCCTATACTTCATCAAGAAAATTAAGATTGTCAAAGAACTTCTTCATGAAATATAAGTGAGATGTAGTCTTAAGAATCAAGATCTATAAAGATAGATCTAGAAGACTACTTGGCTTATCCAAATTTACGTACACGAATAATCCAAGGGAGGATTGTGTCTCATGTCTCATGGAATTTACCTCTTAAAGAATATGTGTTCCAAAACACATGATGAGAGAGATCACAGGGATAATATTCCTTATACGTCAACAATAGGATCTATCATGTATGTGATGCTAAGTATGAGATCATATGTTTCATAGACTCTAATTGTTACGAGCAGGTTTTAAGCAACCCCTAGTGAGAAACATTGGGTAATAGTTAAGAACATCCTTAAACCCTTGTTTGAGCTCCATTTGAATGAGTTTTTAGGGAAAAATGTATTTAGGAATGGTGACTTTTTAGAGAATGTATGGTTAAAAAAGAATAAAAAGTTTAGGGTTTATGTATAATATTATTTTATTGAAGGATGTGTGGTTGGAAAGAAATAGAAAAATATATTAAAATTAAAATGGAGCAAAAATAGGGGCTAAGTACTTGAGAAAAACTAAGGATGATTTCTTAATATATAAAGGATATGAATTAAGAGTTCATGAATATACTGATACTAAGTTCCTGTTAAAAGACAATTATGATGGCAAATCTCAATTAGGATATGTGTTTACTCTCAACAATAGAGCGGTTAGTTGGGAAAGTTTCAAATAGAAATAACAGCTGATTTAACAATAAAAGTTGTGTACATTGCTACTTCCAAAGCAGCAAAATAAGCTGTCTTTATTAGGAATTTCATTAATGAACTTGGAGTTGTTCTTAGTATTATTAATCACATAGCTCTGCATTGTGGTAACAATGGAACCAGCGAGAAGGAACCAAAGTCTCATCAACGATCCAAACATATGCTAATGTTGTATCATGTCATCAGGGAGATCATATGAAAAAATGACGTGAAGATAGAACGAGTTCCCATAAATGATAATATTTCAGATCCATTGACAAAGCTATTATTGTAGTAGCATAAACATGATCTTCATGTAGATTCTTATGGTATTAGATATAAAAGTAATTATTCTAATGTAAGTATGAGTTTGTAAGTATTATGCTATGGTCTAATTGATTTTGGGTGTACATGCTTTTAATATGATTAATACACTTTATATATGGAAGATATATTATTTAATTGAATTGTTATTTTGATCCGTGGCCGTAACTTATAATGAGATATGAATATCTTTATTATCGATAGACCAACAAGTGTAGTATTTCTTACTTATGAAGTGAGTAACTTATCTTATAAGCTAAAATAGTGACATTTAAATGGACGTATAGATGTTTTGTTAAGAAAACAAAACATTGGAGACCCACTATAGAGTTTCCACACGAATAACTATTTGAGTGTCTGTAGTTAATCTCTAACATTTGGTAGTGGAATTGGGCCTTATATGAGAAGATGCATACTTTGGTCGTTACATGAGAAGAGTCATTAATACGACATTGTTCGAGTGTATCAAGAATTTTATGAATGTTGTGAATGATCAATAAATGATTTGTTACTCTTAGATAGTAATAAATTATGATCTACATTTAATCCGTTTAAATTGATATCGAAATCCTTGACCAAGGTACTTATGTAAGTGAAAAAGAGTTTCGACGATTATTGACTTAAGAACGGGACAAAATATATGATCGATCAATCGAAACTGACACATCTCCATATCTCGTAATTGATCGAATTATATTAACGAAGTGATTATAGTTTCATAGTAAACGAACAAGTTTAGTTTTGTCATATCACGTGAAATTTTTCATCATACGTGTTTCTTTGACACATTGCTAGATGTCAATGTTGGATGACAAAATATGAATTAATTAATCTAGGTGAATAAGTGATAAATCAATTTGGGAGTTTTATTTTATCTTATTTTGATTTGATCAAAATAATCATTCATGTCGTCCAACATCGTGATTGAGAACCTAATGAGTCATACACAAAAAGCGAGAATTAGAATAATGATACAAAGAATTATTGTTCACGATCAAGATTCTTAAACAAGTTTGATAAACTTACTAAATGTGAAATTTTAATCACGATTAATTTCTAAACACCAAGACGATCCTTGAAGGGAATTGAAAATTATTTTAAATCCCACTGCGCATGTATAATTAAATTTTCAGTACATAGTGCTCAATAACACCAGCTACATAGAAAGGATAGCATAGTCGATACCTACTGCAATTTTGCTGCTTTCTTTGGTTATAAATATGTTACCTCTAGTCGAATGCTTTACTTTTTCTGTTAAGGACATTGTTGAATTGTGACCGAAATTCCTTTGGGTATTGGTGGTTTGGATAAGAGGCCTTGATGAAACCTACAGATGAACCAAGGAGAAGAAGTTGCAATATTTTAGCTTGCTGAGCTCTTATCTCCCGTTCGAACGCTCATAACCAGGAGCTTGTCGCTTGCCTACCGCGAGCTTGGGTGCTCGAGTGCCTTGTACTGCTTATTGTACGTGAGCTTTGCTACTCAAACGCCAATATTATTTGACCCATGGCTTGTTTTACGATTTGAGAAATTGGATTTGTTGTTCATGGCGGTCATATGATGGACAAATTGAAGTCCAATTTCAGTAATAAAATTTGTAATTACCGAAAGAAAAATGGACATATTAAGAAGGATTGTTATAAGTTGCAGAATATGAATAAATCAATTCCTACAAATAAGAAAGGAAAACAACTAGAAAATTCAGGTGAAGCCAGTGTTGCAGAAGATTTTTATAGTGATGGAAAACTTTTGGTTATTTCTGACAGCGACTCCAAACCTGACTATGATTGAATTTTTGTTACAACTTGCACTTTTCATTCATTTTCCACATATGAAACAATTTTCAAAGATGTCGTGATAATGGAAAATAATGCAGCTTGTAGGACAACTAATATTAGAATTTGGAAGAGTCAGAATTAAGATGTTTGATGCGACGGTCAAGACACTGGCGATGTGAAATATGTTTCAGATTTAAAGGGAAATCTTATCTCCTTGAGTTCTCTTGATTTAAAAGGGTATTAGAACAATCGTGAAGGCGGAGTCTTGAAGGTTAATAAAAGGGCCAGTGTTGTGATGAAGGGATAGAGAAGGTCCTAGTTATATGTCTTGTGGGGTTCTACAAAATCTTTGGATATCAATCAGCACAAGTTTGACATTCAGGTGGAGTTTAAGTTTTGTACAACACCGTTGGAGTTTGTTTTAGAGTCTACAATGAAGAATACATCCCAGTCTAATTCAAAATTCATGGATAATGTTACTTTGCCACTATCACCAAGGGTGTCACAGTATTCAATAGCTAGAGACAGACCCGTGAGAGATATTAAGACTCCACAATGGTATGTAAAAGATGATTTAGATGTTAATACTTTAAATGTGGTTGAAGGTGTTGAGTTTAGTAAAGAACCTACTACATAAGCAATTAGTTATATTGATTCTACATTAGCTTTAAATGTGGTTAAAGGTGTTAAATCCCGTTGCTCGCCTAACACGAGCTTGTACGCTTCAGCGTAGCGCGCCACTCGCTATGCGCGAGCTTTACTGCTCGAGCGTCGATGTTATCCCGCCCATGGCTTGTTTTGAGATTTGTCGAATTTATGATACTCTTTCCATTTAAAACACTATTTTTAGAGTTTGACATCTATTCCTATTTTTAGTGTTTGACATCTATTCTGTATAGTTGACTCTTCATTGTAATAGAATAGAAGTTAGACATACATCTTGTATTCTTTCATCTTATATTGAATTCTCCTCCCTTGCCTATGGTGTTTTTCACCTAAATCTAGGTGTTCTTGATTATTATTTTCATCTTGCCATATTACTCTTGTTTATTGAATCTAACAACCAGTATCGTCCACACTGAACTCCGAGTCGGTTTATTTTCTATACTTAACAATACAAGATTGTATTGGACTATATACATTAACAATATAGTTGTAGTAATGTATTAATTGGAGCCATTTTGGACTCTTTAAGATTCCACATCTAAACTCTAATTTATTAATTCAATATGTTATATAGAAGTATTACATATCTTGGAAAATAACTGAAATGTTTATATAGGATCGGACACATTCGTATTATTATTCCTCTATTGTTTTTCTGATTTTTTTGGACCGAGAGGAATAATGCAAAGCACATGAACATACATATGAGTTGAAGCCGTATTATTTGGAGAGTTTACCGTAAGGTCTCCTTCCTCCGTATTGGGGGACTATTCCGACAGTTACATNTTAAGATTCCACATCTAAACTCTAATTTATTAATTCAATATGTTATATAGAAGTATTACATATCTTGGAAAATAACTGAAATGTTTATATAGGATCGGACACATTCGTATTATTATTCCTCTATTGTTTTTCTGATTTTTTTGGACCGAGAGGAATAATGCAAAGCACATGAACATACATATGAGTTGAAGGCGTATTATTTGGAGAGTTTACCGTATGGTATCCTTCATCCTTATTGGTGGACTATTCCGACAGTTACATTGGTGTAATGACATGCAGCTTGATATATTTTTTGGTATTTCTTTGACTCTTTTCCCATCTCTTTCCCCTATCATGATTTGGTGATGCATTCCATCATTTGGATCTATCAAGATCAACACTAATGGTTGTGTCAATGATGGGTTTGCGAGTGGGAGAGGCATCATTAGGGACTACGCAGGAAAATGTATTAGGACTTTTTCAACTTCATATGGACGGTGTATGATATTAGAGGTAGAACTTAGATCTATTCGTGATAGGATACTACTGGCTAGAGATCTTGATTTGTTAGATATTTGGGTTGAGGCAGACTTGACTGTAGCCATTCACTGCATCACCAGAGGTGGCAGGCCATGGCCTATCCAGTGGATATTCAGACGCTTGCAGATATCATTTCCCTAGACAGAGATATGGTTTCACACATCTTCAGAGAGGAAAACCAAGTTGCAGATGCACTTACTATCAAGAGTTGGCATCATCGTAGATACTGGAAAATGGACCAACCGACCTACAACATCATATCAGGGTGCTGTTTAGATTGATAGATATGGTTTGTCCAGCACTAGAGTTTAAGTATTGGTATTTTGTTTTTAATTTTACTTTTACTTACATTTGTGCTTTTTGAAAGGGAAGTAGTACTCATGTTTTACTGTTTTCCTATTATTCTTTATTTTCATTGTAAGAGAAGTAGTACTTTATCATTTATTAATTTTATTGATATCATTTATAACCACGGTATTCCTACGTCACAAGTGATGACAGATTAATAAAATCTCGGAGGTACCGCCTTACTTCCAAAAAAAAAAAAAAAACACTAAAATTGAAATGTTTATATAACAACCACCCATTCTGGGAAAAAAAAATATAATAGAATAAGAATTATCAAATTGTAATTTCAACTCTTTCATGATGGTTTAAGTTTTTGTTTGCATAACCAACTTTCACAATATTAGGTATGTAAATTGGAATATGGACTCATAAGATAAAACAGATTATTATCAATTTTTTAATAATTATCAGTAATAACCTGAGTATTTCGACTGATTGCATGTCATGCGTGCTACCTCCACCAGCTGAAAGTGTGAAATAGTCCATTCAAAGTAAAAGAGATAACATTAAAGAATGTCTCGAAATGTAGTATTCAATTCAATTCAATGTGAGTGATTGTGCCGCAGCTACAATATAAAAGAGTAAAAACATCATTTCAAGAGCAAGATTTGTATGGATTAAAGGAAGCTTGAGATATGAAAAAGACTGGTCCCTGGAATGGATTGATAATTTTTTTGGGGTTCCAATCTTGTGAATTTGATTTTGTGTGAATAAGATGAGACGACAGTATGGGATTTGGGGCAAGAATTGAGGGTTATTGATATTACTTGTTTGGTGGAGTGATAATAGCTCTTTAATTGATTAATTTTAGAAGTTATCTTTTATATATCAATTTTACTTTAAATATTACAGTATTTTTGGGATAAAAAATGTTGATTCCTAATATTTGAAAATTTAATAAATATTGTGTATGTGGTGTAATTTCACATTTGGGAACATGTTGACAGGCCTATTTTCTAAAACTTTGGCCCATCTAATTCTAGCATACAGTTATTCCATAAATTTATGGACAACTTACAAAAATACCCCTAATATTAGGTTTCTTTTGAAAAATCATATGAAAAGCATTTTGGAAGTAAAAAGTATCGTGTAAAATTAAGTGCCAATTTCTTATTAAAAAGTGACACGAAGTCACTATTATATTTTTATTATACAATTTCACTTTTATTAAAAAAATTATGTTTGTCACTCAAAAAAGTGAGAAAAAAGAAGTAAAAAGTACTATGTAAAATTAACAGAACGTTGTCTTTTTAAGTTAAGTGTCACTTTTATTAAAAAAACGATGTTTATTACTTAAAAGTGATAAAAATTTCAAGAAAATAACAGAAAATAAAATAAAAAAGTGACACAAATTGATAAAGTGACAAATACTCAAACAAGTGATAAAAAAAACAAAAAGAAGTAACAAATTATGTTCATGTCAACAATTCAAAACCAGAATTGGAATCTAGGAACAAATTGTCATTTATCAGTCTGAATTCATTGATTATTTCATATTACATTTGTATGCTCAAACAAAAAAATACATCTAAGTAGTACTTCCTTTTTACTGCTTTTCTTTACTTTTTCTATAAGGGAAGTAGTACTTCTCCATTTATTACTTTGTTTCATTTCAGTTGTAACCATGATATTCCTTCGCCACAAGTGAAGACGTATTAATAAAATTTCGGAGGTACCACCCTCCTTCCACTAAAGAAAAAAAAATGCATCTCAAATTCATGGATTTTGTAGAAACTCAAACGCAACTCTCTTTTTCTTTCACTTCCACCTATATTCATTCTTCAATTTCGACAATGGCCTCACACATTTCTTTTTACAAAACCCCTTCACTACCTCAATTTTCACAATTTATTCACAACCCTTCTTCTCATCCTATCCCCAATTCTCTTTGTAATTTCTAATCCAAATTAAATCAAGATTGCTAGAGAACCAAAAAAATAGGTGTGTATCTCTCTTCAAAATCTCTTGATTACTAAAATCCTCCTGCAAGCATTGATCTACTAGAAATCACAATGGATAAATCCTTACCACCTTGTCATTTCTTTGATCGCTCTAAGAGTTCATCTGCCTAGGATGTTGGGCTATATTCCTACAATCCACATTGTCATGACTATATGAATGGCGGTAAGTACAATATTGAGGGGTGTTTGGTCTATTTCTAGGTACCGAACCTAGCCCTCAACCTCTTCCTCTTTGGGGGGTCCTTTGTCCAAAACCAATCGGCCGCACGGTTTCAGGTTCCACATTCTCTCAGGTGGTGAATACTATGGCAAAATTAACTTAGCAAACAAATAAAATATATTAAATCTGACCATGTTGGTGAGTACTATGAAAAAAATATGATGAATTAGGAGAACAACGTCCATGGCCTTTTGCTAAATTTGTGATGAATGTGGAATTATCCCACAGTATATTATGCTAGGATCCCCTAGCATGAATGGTGTTCTAGGAGACAAAATAGAACACTTAAGGACATGGTAAAAAGTGTGAACCACCTTACTAGAATTTCTTTGGGGAGAAGCACTAAAGACTACAACTTACATTCTCAATAGAGTTCCAAGTAAAACAATTGTCAAAACCCCTTATGAACTTCAGACAAACAAAAAGCCTAGTTTTAAGCACTTGCACATTTGGGGTTGTTCAGCTAAGGCAATGCCTTATAAGCCTCTCCAGAACTGTCAATGATATTTTATTGGATATTTTGAACGGTCAAGGGGTTACAAGTTTTATGATCCCATTAATAGGTCAATTTTGAAATGGAAAATGTCAGTTCTTTGACGATGTGGAGTTTGCGGGGCGAGATACGGTTATAAATTTTGTCTTTGAAGAGGAATATATTCCTTCTGGTGCAAGTGACAATGATCAACATCATGGAGAAATTCTTGTTCAATAAACAATTCTGGATCAAGACAATATTCCAGAACTTCCTATACACAATCAATAGATTGTTCCAAAAGAACAAACTTAATAACCTCAAAAACAAATATCATTAAGGAGATCCACTAGAGAAATGAGCAAGGGAATTTCGGATGACTTCATAGTCTTTCTCCAAGAAAATAAGGATATCATTGGATTCGTTACTTTCATCAAGCCATGCAAAGTGATAATTCTTAAAAGTGGGTTGAGGCCATGAATGAAGAGATAAAGTCTATGAAAGACAATGATGTTTGGGAAATCATCTCATTGCTTGAAAGTGCAAAACCCATTGGTTGTAAATGGATATTTAAAATTAAGAGGGATTCGAAGGGTGATGTGGGGAGATATAAGATTCATCTTGTTACAAAATGTTTTAATCAAAAAGAAGACAATGATTTCAAAGAGACTTCTCTTTTAGGACTATTATGACACTTATAGCACATTTTGATCTTGAGTTACATTAAATGGATGTAAAGACGGCATTTCTCAATGGTGATATTGACGAGATAATTTATGTGGATCAATAAAAAACTTTGTATCAGGAGACCTAAAGAAAATTGTTTGCAAATTAAATAAACCCATCTATAGGCTTAAGCAGACTTCCCGTCAATTATATCACAAATTTCATCAAATAATTATCTTGTTTAGTTTTGAGATAAATGCAATCGATGATTGTGTATACTACAAATTCAGTGTGAGTAAACATATTTTCTAGTATTGTATGTTGATGATATATTACATGCCTGAAATGATATGGCTTATTGCATGAAACTAAGAGATTCTTATCAAAGAATCTTAGGATAAAAGATCTTGGTGATGATTACTTTGTATTAGGGATATAGATAAATCGGAATTATTCTTGGGGTATTCTTGAATTATCACGAAAGAATTATATCAGTAAGGTACTTAAAAGATTTGGGATGTCAGACCGTAAACCAAGTGATACCCCTGTTGCTAAAGGAGATAAGTTTAGTCTCAATTAATACTCTAAGAATGACCTTGATGAGAAGGAAATGCGTAAAGTTCCCTATGCTTTAGAAGTTGGGAGTTTAATGTATGCTTAGATTTGCACATGTTCGATATAATATTCATTGTTGAGATGTTAGGCAGACGTTTAAGAAATCCTAGGATGGATCATTAAAATGCTATACAGTATCTACAAAGAACAAAAGATTACATGTTCACATATGGGAAATCAAACCAATTGGAGATCATTGCATATTTTGATTTTGATTTTGCCAAGATAGTCGGAGATCCACATCGGGCCATGTCTACATGCTGGCTGGAGAAGCTATATCTTGGAAAAGTACCAAGCAAACACTTATAGCTTCTTTAACCATGACAGCGGAGTTTATAGCATGTTATGATGCATCTAATAAAAAAATATGACTGCAAAATTTTGTCACTTGACCCATTATAGATGAAATTGAAAGACAACTTAAGCTATACCGCAACAATAAATCTATAGTGTTGTATTTAAACAACAACATGAGTTTGACAAAGTCTAAGTTTATTTATAGATATCAAGTTCTTAGTTGTTAAGGAGAGAGTTTAAAGTGGTCAAGTTTCTATAGAACATATTGGGAGAAACTCTATAATAGCAAATCCATTTAATAAAAGGGCTACCATTCAAGGTCTTTCATGAGCACATTGCTCATACGAGTGTTGCAGCTTTAGATGATGTGATGGTTTAGTAGGAGTTTGTATTTGGTTGTGTTTGTTTTAGACACATGTTTCGTATATCGATATTCAGTTTATTTCAATAGTAAAGTATTCAGTTTAGTTTTCACTCTAATTACAGTCTTGATTTGATCTCATTAAAGAATAAAGTAGAACTAGTTGGAAATAGATATGTTTGGATCACATTGCATATAGTTTCTGTGTTACACATCCCTACTTGATCTATATCATTTGATTGTATTGATATATGTGACCATTGATGGTTTTGATATGATACTTTCCTATATTGACATAATTAATGGACGAAATTGTTCGAAGATCCTTTTGGTTATGATAGCGAAAATTTTGACATAATAAGATTATTCACATTTATAAGGTAACATGTGGCCTAAGTGAGAAATTGTTGGATTCTAGTTTGTCATGTGGACATATATATGTAATTAAGTGTGTATTAAAGGTTTTCTCAAATTTATGTCCATTTAAACTAATCTAATAAAGAATTTAAGTCATTGGACTTTGGGCATCTAATATGGTATGTGCCTAAATTTGTGTAGATACTAGATTCCTTTGGGCTATATTTCATATTAGGCCCAAATACATATTGAAAGATATATATAAGGATATGATCCTCAATTCGTACATAATTTTTTTTCATTCTTTGTGAGATCCCATCAATACAAGAATATCAAGAGAAGGAGTATCGAAGAGGAAGATCAATAACCCACAAATCTTTCAATCAAGAACACACAATTCAAGATCTAGAATCAAGATCCAATAAATTAAAAAGATTTTCTAAATCAAGATTCATAAAATTTTAAATTACAATAAATAAAAGCTATGGGTATCATGGAATGTNTTAGGCCCAAATACATATTGAAAGATATATATAAGGATATGATCCTCAATTCGTACATAATTTTTTTCATTCTTTGTGAGATCCCATCAATACAAGAATATCAAGAGAAGGAGTATCGAAGAGGAAGATCAATAACCCACAAATCTTTCAATCAAGAACACGCAATTCAAGATCTAGAATCAAGATCCAATAAATTAAAAAGATTTTCTAAATCAAGATTCATAAAATTTTAAATTACAATAAATAAAAGCTATGGGTATCATGGAATGTTTAATTAAAAATGAATTTAAGGATTTTAGAAAATAAGGGTCAAACGTGGACTTAGCTCTTGTTTGGGCTCCGTTTTTGTAAAAATACAATTTTCTCTTTCTTATTTTCAACCACACATTTTTCAATAAAACAATATTCCACGAAAATTCAAAAATTTTCCTTATTTTTAAATCATACGTTCTCCAAAAAATCACTATTTTAAAACACATTTTCCCCAATATTTTATTCAGTGAAGCTCAAACAGGGCTTAATATCACAAGTCAAGTTCAATTCTTGTATGACAAGCCTAAACTTTATGTTGTGAGATGAAACTACTCGATAAGATTATCACATGTTTTTACAATAATTAGCTTGTCCACTAGTCAAAATAAGTTTCATTTGCCACTTTATCATGGAATCATGCTACATAGTAAGAAAAGTTTGACATAAAAGTTTACATAATATCACATAGCATTCTATCATTGGAATGTACTTTTCTATTCGATTATCTTTTGTTGCCACTTCATCCAATACTACATCTGTAAATTCTTTCGATAAAGTAGCATAATCCTTATCATGGGCGTAACGAAGTTATCATTCCGAAAAGTGCGTCATTGTTGTACTGGTTAACTATTGAATAAATTAAATGGAAGAATTTCATTGAAAGATCTTGTGCTTGCCAGTGCTTGTACTATACAAAAGAACATAGGGTAAATTGCTATGTGTCTTTTGTTTGGGTTATTCTTGATGATTTTTATTAATAGAACCAAGGGTTCAAACATCTTTAAGAGCATGTCCCTTTGTATATGAAAGATTGTCTTCAGACGTTGTGCTGTAGATCACTATATCGTAAGTTGTAAGTTACCTTTGAAGTTATCATATTGAAAGATCCAGTCATTACGTGCTAACTTTGTGATGGTCTCATTTCATTCTATATTAGTTGTAGTGGAAATTCTAGTGCATACACTATTAGGTACATGGAATATCAATACACAATAATACCATTTTGAGGAACCTATGTGATGAAAACATACCAAACCTGCATTTGAAACTTGCCGTGGAGTTTTTGGCTCAGTTGGATTTACGAGGTGTTGCATAAAATTTTACCAAATCAGCACAATTGAATAGAATCACATTTAACTCTGAGATCGTCATCCGTACGGAATCTTTATGAAAGATCATCTAATGTACTTGTTTATTTAACAAGCGTATTGAAGCATTCCCACCCTACTTTTGTAAGAACAATTACTCTCTTAGAAGTGCAATATGTGCAAGCCTATTTGGATAATTAATAGTGTTTCAACAGTCTACATAACTAAGAACAGTAAAAGAATAAATCAATATATATTATATATCACATTATCACACCCTGTGATTAATATTTCACCCAATTTTATTCTTTAGGCGCTATGATTATTTAGAGCATGTTTGAGCTCTTTTTTTTTTTTTTGTCCAAAATGCATTTTGAAATAATATTTTGATGGATAATGTGTGGTTAAAAAATAAGGAATTTTTTTTAAATTTGTTTGTAATATTATTTTATTGAAAAATATATGGTTGAAAATAAGAGAAAGAAAAATATATTTTGAAAATAATGGAGACCAAACAATGGCTTAGTACAATAAATATGATAATAGAGATGACAATAAAATGTAATAATCATTGAAACTTAATGTTTCATCTTAAAATGTCAACCTTATTAAGAGAAATAAATCAAGTCTTTATAATCTTTATTTGATTTGAAATTTGTCCCTTAGTGTGCCCCCGCAAGATGGTGACTCTATTGACCTATGATTGATTTTGTCCTTAATATTTTGATCATAATAAACAAGATTAATATTGTTTCTAACAATTGATTTTGAGTGATGATAGTTCAATGTTAAAATCAATCAAGCATTATAAACCGGGCTTGAAATAAAAATCAAAGTGGAAGTTAAGTATTTAAGTCAAATTATTTGAGACAAGAGATTTTGACGTTTTGACAACTATAAATATAATTTCACTTTGCGTTCATTACAACAACTAGAAGAGAGCTTTCTTGTGAAAAATATTCTTTGAAATTACATTGTTACATTCATTTTATTTATTTTTTCATAGCAAAATTTCTGATTATTGAATCAAACTCTTTGAATCATTTCTCTCATCAAAGTCTTTCATTTCTCTTTGTGCTTAACTTATTTATATCAATTTTAAAATAATGATATATTTTTAAAGAAGATCTACGCACTTATATTGCATATATTTCTCTATTTTTTCATATTAAAAACTTGGATTGATTGAATCAAATTTGTAAAATTATCATATCCATCAAAGTTTCTCATTTATCTCTTAGTACTTAATTTATTACAATCATTCATTAAAAAATAGATATATCTTGACAAGATTCTTGAATCTACATTGTATTTATTGCTTCTTCATCTTCTCATTGAAATACTTTGATTGATTGAATCTAATTTTTAATATCATATTCATCAAAAAATTTCATCTAAAAATTGAGTTATTATTTATCACTATTTATTAAAGTTTTAGCATCTTTTAGCATTTAACTTGTTTGCATTATTTATCAAGAGAAAAACTTCATTGTAAAATCACTTTGATAAAGTGTGGGTCGTGTTGAAGTCCCATAAAGATTAACATTGTATAAGGATTGATGCTCATTATTGTAAGTCATTGTGTGGGTCATATTGAGGTCTTGTGAAAGCTTAATAGTGTGGATCAAATTGAGGTCCTGTAAATTTCAATATTGTATACGGATGGTGCACCATAAGTCAATTAAGCGTTGTAACGGAGAACATAGATCATTGTTTTAGATTGAACAACCACAATTATATCAATTGCATCCTCTCTCCCTTTTACTTATCGCTTTTATATTTGCGCTTATTATTTAATTTATCTATTTAGTCTTTACTTGCTTGAATTTAAATTAATTCTTCGAAAAAGTTTTAAAAACCAATTCACCCTCTATTGGTTAGTTATTCTTGAGTTTTCAATTGGTATAAGAGCAATCTGCTCATTTTGAAATTAATATTATATATTCTTGAGCAATGGCTAACCACATTTTTCAAAATCTTGAGAGTCGTTCTACAAATCGTCATCCTTTCTTTGATGTTATTCATTATAACTATTGGAAGGCTAGAATGACGATATTTATTCAATCAATACATAATAATATTTGAGAAGTTATTGAATTTGGTCCTCATATGCCTACAAAAATTATTAAGGTTGATGGTAAGCTGGATCAAATTATCTCAAAACCTAGAGAAGAGTACAATGAAGTAGATAAACAAAAAATTATCTTTAAATGCTAGATTGGTTCATATGTGCCTAAAAAGGTTATTAAAGAAAATGGTAAACGAGATCAAATAATTGCTAAACCTAGAGATGAATATAATGAAGATGATAAAAGAAAATTGTCTTTAAATGCTAGAGCCAAAAATATACTTTATTATGTTTTAGATAGAAATGAATTTAAGCATATGAGTACATGTGATTTTGCTTATGATATTTGGCATGCATTAAAAATTACTCATGTTGGATCTAGCAGAGTGAAAGAAACTAAGATAAATCTCTTAGTTAAAGATTTTGTAAATTTCTTTATGAAAGAGAGTGAACCAATTGTTGACATCATCACTTGTTTTACCGATATTGTTAATGACATCAAAGACTTTGATAAAAAATTCACTAACGGTGAACTTGTGAGTTGATCGTTTGATTTCTCGCAAGTGAACGAAATTATGAGCAAATAATATAGTAGTGTGTAGAGTGTTGAATTCATGAGGACTAAGTATTTAATCGAGTTTTCTATACTAATATCTAAATTATGGATTAAACTAGAAAGCAATTTAAATGATATTTTTTTTGAATACGTTAAAGTATTGCTAAGATGTCGAATCCCCATTGTTAATCCATTTTTAGCACAACAAATTAAAGTGATAGTTTGTAGTAATTCTTGTTGGTCAATGTTCCTAATGTAATTGAAAATCTTTCTAGATAGTTATCAAATCTATTCCCCTCATATGACCTTTCTATCTCTTGATGAAATATGGAAACACGATAACTGTATTAAACAATCTAGAACATCTATGAAAATCATGTAAAGTATATATGTATATCTCCATCCCTTATCGGACTTTACAATGTTTATTATTTTTAGCTAAAAATATATTATCTCTCTCGATAATAATAAATTCCAATAAATAATCCCAATTAGTATCTAATTAATTGAAAAGTGGGTGAAAACAATAATAAACATCCAAGAAAATAAACATACTAATCGTCAAAATAATTAATTAATATTAAAAATTTCAAAACAAGGATTCATCTTATTCTAACAATGTATAAAACTAGCCTAACGTATCGAAACTACAAGAAATCATATTTAAGTGAAAAGACATAACCCGATTTTTTTATAAATTGAGAATATGAAGATGAATCTTGAAATCTTGAATCTCTTCAATGGTTTTTTGGCGAGTCTCCAATTATATCTTCTCTTCTTTGCCAAAAAATTAAATTCGAATCTTCACTTGATAGAATTCAATTCTCTATAAAAAAAACTATGAATTCTCCTTTGATGATAATAATTAATGAATATTGGAGTATGAGAAGTCTCTCATATGTATTTTGCTATTGGGTATTTGTAGAAGTAGAAACTTTATTGAAAATCACGTTCAAATTGGTTTCCAAAAGAGTTCCAATCAAATAAAGAAAGTTGTCTTCGCGCGAATTTTTAGTCTCTCTACAACAATCAGTATTTTGGCCATAACTTTCTCTCTCGATATTCGATTAAGGCGATTTAAAATGCATTGAAAATATAATCGAAGGGCTATCACTTTATTAGATGTAGAATTTTTCAAATTCGAACGTTTACTATGCCAAAATGGATCTCAATTTTCGACTAAAAATTTGAAATATAACTTGTGTGATTGGAGATTAATTTATATAATATTTTGATCATATTCCATTCTTTTTTAGTTCTAATTCCATCTAATTTCTCCTACCAATCTTCAACGTATCATCTTGTGGTCCGAATCAACAATTGAATATTTACAATTTGGTCCTCAAACTTTGTACTTTGCCCATTTTTCTTTGATTTTATTTTGTTTCTTCCAATTCCTCGTTCAATCATGAGTTTTACGTATATAACAAAAATACACAATTTAAGATATATTTTGTCAAAAGAATTATCAAATATCGATATTTTAGGCCCCCGAATAAGTGTACAAAATACACTTTTCAAACACCCTCAAACTTAATTATTGGTTTGTTTTCAAACAAAACTATAACATAAATAACAACAAACACGCAGACATGCAAACCTACAATCCGCTTCAAAGTCACAATAACATACCAATATCCCCACTTTTGAAGCAAAATCGATGTATGTGTGAAGAACTAAATAGACAATCATGAATTTACAAGTTGTTTCAATTCCCGACCCTTTATGGTCAAATATATCATTCCACTTTTCGTATGATTCACACGCGCTTAAACTTGTTTTTTTTTCACTCTTTTCCCAGCTTGTGATTTAAGGTTGAATTTTTTATTATTATCCTCACCCTTCCTAGTTTAGATGTATTTTTTAATTGTAAGTCAACACATCAATAAATAAGGATTCTTCAATTCTTTGATTGCTTCGACCCCTAGGACTAGACTAGGCTAATAATTCATCATCAAAAGTCAAGTATTCTCAAATAAGTGTTTGGGACTTAACCAGGGTATTTGGTGCGTCTTCTGTTTCATACACCTGCTTTTTTCAAATTTTTATTTTTTTGCACTCTCTCTCTTAAACTTTCTATATGGCCCATATAATGAGCCTTTGGCTGATGACTCCCAAATCAGATGATTTTAGAACATCGGGTTGTAAATATCCTAACAGACTTAATAACTTGAGTCATAAAGGCTATGATAAGATGTCTTATATATATTTTTCTACCTTGATTAGTGCAATACCCCTCATTAAACACATATCTAATCAAACCGGCATTTAGCTTAAGACTTTTGTCCAATTTTATCATATTAATTTAAGACAATCCACACATAAGTTTTCACATAAGGAATCCCCATTCACATTCGTACCTTCCTACAACAGTAAAATCACACCCAAACTATGCTAACTTTGATCTAAGGATCATTAATATAGGATAGTTTTAGGTATAACATCTATGTTCAATCTATCAACCTATCCAGCATATGAAACAACAAAAGCAAAAACAAACACACAAACACTAAAAAACATACGAAAAGTAAAAAACTTAAAGTCTTTTTTTCCACCCCAAACTTAAAATCAGCATTGTCCTTAATGTCCTAAAGTATAAGTAAGAATAGAAAGGGACTGGGAAGAAAAGGAAGAACGTACTCTTTGAATTTTTTCATTAAATGTGTGAGGCACTATGTGTGATGGCTAGACAATCTTGTTCATCATACTTTCCCTTTGGTCTATGTTGGTTTGAGTATTTCGCAATATCATGTCTCTACACATAGCATCGAATCAAACATTAAAGATCAAATAACATAGAATATGTGTTCTTAGTCCAAACAATCAAAATAACAAACAATAAATTCAATGGCCTAAGGGGAAACATGATATGATGGTGATACCCTATAAATTGAAATGTGCACAAGTCTAATGAAAACTAATAGTCTAAATAAATCTATATGTAATGCGGTACATAAAGCAGAATAAGTAAAAGGGTTAGAAAATTGGGTTACTCAGAATAAGCGCTTAATTTATAGTCTTTAGTTAAACTGTATGAATAAATTGATCATGGTTGCTCATGATGGAATCTTACAGCCATACACTCATTGTAATTTTCAGCTTTAAATCTTCTTTTTACCCTCCAAACCTTGAACTCTTCATTCTCATCTCGTCCAAGGCTCCCTAAATTTTTAGGCTTTGTCTCATTTGAGCATTGTTGTACCTTTTGAGCAATATAATTGCACTCTTCCTTAGCCTTTTTGCTAATCTCTTGTAATGGATTCTCGATAGTAGTATAGATCTAAATTTCTCTAGCTTATCATCCACTCTCAATGTCAGTTTGCCACTTTCAAAGTCCAAGATAACTCGGCTTGTTTATAGGAAATATCTGCCTAAGATAATTAATGTTGCATCGCATGGCTCCTCTATATCTAGGACAACGAAATCAATTGAGAATATGAATTTGCCCACTTT
>CAIGRH010250352.1:0-10027 GCA_903798295.1 Fraxinus nigra | reverse complement strand
ATAGACAAACATGAACTAATTATTTTAGTACCAATGAAACTGGATCACCCATAGGTGACCACACGTCTCTATCGACACTTCGGAAGTCTAAAAGTTTTGGATTATGATTGGTGTACGTATGAGACACCATTATGGTGCCCTCTATGTACTTATAGCACTATCCAAAAGTTTTTCCATTTTTGTTTCACTTATAAAGGTAGAGTTCTATTTCAATATTTCTCTCGTTTCGATGAATAAAAGTTAGTGACAATTGAATATAAAATCCGGTATGTGTAAATCGATAGTGAATCAAGGGCCGTTGTAAAAACCCTCGTGTCCTTGATCAGGACGTCTTCCCGCTTCAATCCCAAGTTGATTAGCTCTTTGGGACTTTGCCGAAGCCTTTTATCACTAGATCAGTGCAGCCTGGGCTTTGTTTCTTGGAATTGGCAGACTAGTTAGGTTTAAATTCTTGGACAATTTTGTTTTGTTTTATTAAAATATTAATATGTTATAGGGAACGTGTTGTGTTACCGTATGTTACTTTTTATATTCACAGAGTAACATATGTTTAACCTTGATAGTTATTGTGTCGGTCTCATCCTAAACACTAACACCACCATGTCCGACATTGTTTTCAACTATGGCCGATGCCTTCCACTGCCACCTTCACTAATCGAGTTAGATCTACTCAATCTCAATAATATTTCCTTTCTTTTCCCCAACCAACACCACCTCAAAATCAATCGACGATGACCATCACCATCACCTACGATCGTTTACCATAATCTCTGCTCTATTACCACCCATCACCATCCCTCAATCATTTTATCTCAAACATTTCTTATGCCACCACCATCATGCTCGATCTATCCATTGATGGAACCAAAAAGAGAGAGAGAGAGAGAGAAACTCATCCATTCTTTTTTCTGGTGAATCAAAATGAACAATTCTAAAGCGAGTGAGTTAATAGACTGTATTTGTTGTAGCAGTAAGGACGAAGCAAGGAAATAAGAATTTTATCTGAATACCATCTGTGGATCAATTTTGCGAAAATTCTGTTTTTAACATTCTATATTCTAGGTTTTGGGCTAGGCATATGCTTATCTTCCTTTCTCTTTGAGCTTATGGATAAGGAATGGAGGGAGGGAGGGATACATCATATAAGTTAGTATCTAATAGGTTTCTCAAGGCAAGACTGATAGTTTAGCTTTCAAGCCCTTGAATGATAAACTAAAAAAGAAAGAGACTAAAACTTCCTATAGCTAAGGAAAGAAGAAGGGTGCTGAACTAGAAATATGTATTTGAATGGTTCTAAGCTAGTTTTTGTAGATGTTTCTGTGATTGATTCTCAAATTTAATAATCCATCATAAAATTTCACTTGAACTTATTGGAGAATCCACGATCACCACCCTCACCATCGTAGCAATATTAGATTTGAATCATAATCATCCTAATCGCAACCACCAACATTTATGGACCACAAATCGATTTGAATTGCATGCGGTCTAAATTTGATCGCAACCTGAGCCATGACCAACTACTCCACTAACGAAAATCCAGTTTAGGAGGTAGGAGAACACATGGCAACAATGACAAGATAGAAACATATGGTAAAGAAGATGTGACTGGCTGGGTGATGGTCGCCATCGATGAGAGGATGAAGATAATGCAATGGTTATAAGAGGAAGAATATATTGCGATTTTGATGAGAGAGAACATGTAGTAGCGAATGGGAGAAAGGTTGGTCAACGGTTTGAAGTGGTGCTAGCGATTGCGACGGCCGACTATATATGATCTTCTAAGCACGAGTGACATGTCATATTAATTCATTAATGGATAAAAATTTGGTGAATCTCAACATTTGAATTAATACGACATGTCATCGTTGTTTAGCATAAGATGAGCACCGATACTTATTAGATCATTCCTCCATATATATAAAGATAGTTCTCGCTTAAATCAAGGAATATGTTACACATTCCTTCCAAAAACTATGTGGTATTAATTAAATTGATAATTAAATATGTTTATTATTTAAATATGTTAATGTTACAGTATCATATAGTTTATTGTCACAATTACGTACTAATTACTATCACAGGACATCAAAACTAAAAATCACACATTTTATAAGTCACAGTTTATTTATTGATTACAAATTATTAAATTAATTGGTCATGACTTATTTCTCGATCACATATCACAAATTTTATAGGTTACAACTTATTTCACGTAAAAAAATATCAAATTAACAGGTCATGAGTTATTTTTTGTTAAAATTATCAAATTAATTTATTACTACTTATTTCACGATCACAAATTATAAAATTAATTAATCACAGCTTATTTATTAATCACGCATACACAAACTTTAGGGCACAATTATAAATTAAGTCACAAATTATACATTTTTAGGTCACATATTATTTATTCGTCATCATTTATTCATTATATTTGTCATAATTATCCAATAATTAGTCAAAATCGCTCTTCACCTAACCTACTTCGACCCACCACCACCAACACCATCAAAGCAACGATGTCACAATACCACCATCACCATAATGCTGCCATAACACCACCATTCGCGTCACCACCACAATCGCATCCAAATCATCACCACCGTCTCCAACTCATTACCATTGCCTCCAAATACACCACACATGCATTGTACACACGCCGTAACCTACCACCAACACAACACATCACCACAGGGACGGACCTAGCATCCGGTCGAGGGGCGGCCGCGCGTGCTAGGCTCCGTCGGACCGTCGAAGAAGTTTGAGATTTGGAATACTTCGCCGGCAGCTGCCTCCTTCCGGTCAATTCATCTTCTTCACCTCTCGTTCTTTTCTCTTTTCTTTTTAGACATTGGGCCAAATTGGCCCATGCCCTCATTTTTTGTTTTTTATTTTTTATTTTGTAATTGGATTGGGCCATTTGTTCTGGGCCCAATCCTTAATTATATAATAAATAGGTCAACCCAATCTCATTTCAATCGAATTAAATCCCCAAATCCCCAATTTTCACCTTCTCCAATCTCTCGAGTCTTGCCCGTCGCTGCCACCTGCAGTGGGTGAATCGCCATTCGTCTACCACCATCAGTCTGGCCACAACCGTCCGTCACTCTTTCTCCATAATTAGACTCAGTCACTCAGCCCCTGGTCACACACGCCCGCAAGATTTGGTGAAACTGTAAGTGGTTTTTGATTGAGTATGCTGTTATTTTTTAAGTTCTTATGAATTATTTTGATCATGTCATATTTGGTGTTAAATAATGAAATTTAAGTGCAATGAAATGCAAAAATTTCATGTTTGTCTGACTTCTTTGCTGATTGAGAATGATATGTTATTCTATTGAATATGTTTTTGTGGGGGATTAGTTTTATCAATTAGCATAGTTATTATTGGGTACCAAATGATTATAGCATTTGTCTTTTCTCGTTTGCTCTTACTCTTGGATTGTTTGCCCATTTATTGAGCTGAGAGCTTTGAAGTCCAATTGTAAAAGAAGTTTAAGACTTTTAATTAAATATTAATAAACTATCTCGCTCCTACGATCGGTCGACGTTGACCGGTCATCGTCCGCCCGGGCTGAACTTCTATGCTGGGTTCGTCCCTGACCGCACCCCACCACCATACAACCCAAACAATAACCCGTTGCAGTTTCTAGACTAGAACAATTGAGGAACCACCACACAACCCAAAACAACAACATATTGCGGTTTCTGGAGTAGAACACTTGAGCAATAATAACCCTATGTGTGTGTGAAGTTATCCATACTTAGTAGATTAATTTAATTTGATAGTATTATTACTAATATTAAAAAGATGACTTATGAACTGTTTTTTGAATAAATAAGTCTAAAACCTGATTTTTGAAGTTGGAAGTTAAAAGTAATGTGTAGGAGCAATTTCCGCTTTAGAAAAAAGAAGGTATAATTCAGACAAAGTCTTGTGCTAATTGTACAATTCTAGAAATTAAATTTGGCCAAGGAGTAAATACAGGTGAAATTACCAAAAAGCATACATATAAAGTATACTATTCAAAAATGAGGATTAGTTTTAAATTCATAAATCACGTGAAAATTAAGACTTATTAAATTTATCTAATTACAAATATGAAACAATCATTTTTATCCCCACCCCACCACATTTCACTTTACCCTCGCCAATTTGCAAGATATTTTGTGGGGTGCACGTACTAACTCTCCCTCCCTCCCTCTCCACACAAAACACACTACACTTGTGTAACTGTCTCTGTCTGCTGCCTCCACACTCTATGCATACACACACAAAACTCAAATCTGTTAGATGGTTAATAAATCATGGTACAATTGGTATGCACAAGTACATTTAGCCTCTGTTTGAGCTACGTTAAAATTTTCATTCTCATTTTTTTTACTCATTTTCAACCACACATTTTTCGATAAAATAATATTTTCCATTGCATCAATAAATTTTTCTTTTTTTTTTCAACCATACATTTTTTTATCAATCTACTATTTCAAAATATATTCTTCCAAAATAATGTGGCTCAAACACACCCTTAGATGGTGGTAGATTATATGTTGTTAATAAATCGATGGTGTTTGTGATTATTGGAAGAGGTGGTGGTGGATTGTGGTGCAGGTAGTGGCGTCAGTTGTGTGTTGCAGGCGACGGTGATACAAGGTAGGTAGGTAGTAGTGATGATGGTATGTTGGAGGAGGTGGTGGGAGTTCCTTGATCAATCTATCGACTGGCTTGCTGTTTTAGGTTGCGATGGTGATAGGTTGTGGTGTTGGTCTGTAGTATGTGTGGATTTAATTGTGGTGACGCTGTATGACCAAGTCCGTGTTAATTGTGATTGGTTGTAATTGTATGTGTTGTGGTGTTGTCTGCTTGTGCGGATTTATTTGTGGTGACCCTCTATGACCAAGTCTGTATTAATTGTATTCGGTTGTGATCAAGTGTTTTAACGATTGTGATTAAGTCTCTGTCAATTGCGATAAGTTGTGAATGTACATGACTGCAGTACCCAAAACTTTTCTACCACCACCATACATATCAACTCCAATTCATTATCATCACCTGCAAAGAACCATCACAACCACCTAAACCAATTACCACCTCATCACCACCACCACACAGGTCAAGTCCAATGCTCCATCATCACCTGTAACAAACCACCACCATCAACGTATCACCACCTCTTCATAAATGATCTCAATATGGTTGCTTTCATTTTATGTTTGTATATATATAGAGTGAATTTTTATTTATAAAGAAACAGTTTGTACTTTGGAGAAAGAGAATGTTGTCGTAGGAATTATCTTTGCAATTGGGGTGTTTGGGGGTAGGGGTAGGGGTGTTTTATATTATTTCTTTTATATATTATTATTATTATATTGTATTTGCCATCTGATTTTTTAAACTATTTTGTAAAATTGTTAGTTATGAAATGTAACTTCGATAATCTAACTAATAGCTGTGTATTTTTCCCTAAACAGCGCAAAAATATCCTCTATTGAATACTGGGCCCTTACGAAAAGACTTATAGATGGTCCAATGTATAACTTGGTTATCATTGCCTATGGTCAGTCCATTTAATAAACACTTTTTCTTTTTTCTGAGAGCCTAACTTCGACTAATATTGTAAGTGAAAATTAGGTCCCGTGCATATTATCTTTCCACAAATTAAAATTTATTGATTTTTAAAATACTGGGGTTTTAATAAAAAGGATTATGGATTTAATAGATGCTTTAGCTAGTTTATAACAGAATAATATAACAATTACTTTATCCTGAATATCAATTTTTCTCTTTCAGTACAAATACTTTGAAGATTTCTTTTCAATTTTAGAAATCTATTTCATATTTTTTTTTCCTGGTTTATATATATATATATATATAACCGAAAAAACCCCAATAAATAGCGATATTTGGTAGTCATTTTAGGCAAAATATAGCCTAATCTATTGTATATTTTATTTGTTAGGTAAAATTCGATAATTGGAAGTTGAATTAAAAGAAAGAAATGAAAAACAACGAAGTTCAAAATTTGAGGACCAAATTGCAAATATTCAATAGTGATTTCGAACAACAATACGATACTTTGAAGATTGCTAAGTGACAATTGTATGGAATTAGAGTAAAAAAGGAATAGAATATAACCAAAATATTATCATAAATCAATTCTCAATCGTTCAAGTTATATTTCAGATTTTTAATCAAAGATTGAGACTCCTTTTTAGCATAATAAACGTCCAAAATTGGAAAAATTATGTTTCTAAAAAGTTTATCTCCTTGAGTTAGTTTTTCAACGCGCTTTGAATTGTCTCAATCGGGAGATAAAGTTATGACAAAAATACAGATTGTTGTGCAGAGACAAAAATATACTCGCGCGAATGCAATTTTCCTTATTTGATGAGAACTCTTTTGGAAACCAATTTGGATGTGATTTTCAACCCATTTTCTGCTCTTACAAATACCTAACGACAGAATACATTAGAGACCTCTTATATATATCTCATACTACAATATTTCATCAATTTTTATCATAAAAGATGGACAAAATCATATATTGTGAGAAGATTTCAAGAGCGAAGTTCAAGAACTCATCAATTGGAGATTAAACTTAGAATTCTTGAGCAAAGAAACAAAAGAATTATTGAAAATTTATCAAAATTGGTTTGAGAAAATTCAAGAACATCAAGATTCATCTTCATTCATTCATTAATTCACAAATATGGGTGATATTAAACAAAAAGATGATGTTTTCTTGTAATTTCGATATGTTAGGCTAGTTATTTAATTGTTAAGATGAGATGAACCCTTATTATGATATTTTTTGGTTTTAATAAATTAGTTTGGCTTTAGTTTGCTTTTTTAAATTCTTGGATATTTATTATCATTTTTCATGCTTTTTAATTATTCGGTCATTAGTTGAAATGTTTGTATATTTTGTTGTTAACGAGAGAGATAATAGGATCATTAGCACAAAATAATAAATATTATAAAGTTTGAGAGGAAATAGAGATATATCGTTATACTTTACATAATTAATATGGATGTTCTAACACATTTAAAGGTTTTTTTGCATGTTCGCAACTTTCATAAAGATATAGCAAGATCACATATAAGAATAGATTTAATCGTTATCGACATAGGCTTTTAACTAAATTAGGAACATTAACCAATAAGAATGATTTCAGATTGTCATTTTAAATTGTTGAACTAAAAATGAATTAATAAGGGGAATTCGATATCTTAGTAATAGTTCTCACATATTTGAAAACCAATTTTACTTATTTTCGCTTATTAATAACTTAAAAATTAGCATAGATAAACTCAAATCACATTTGCTATTCGATAAGAATATTATTAATTTTAACTCGATCAAACGCGTAGTCTTCGTGGATTCGACACCCTATTCATCATTTTATTACTTGATTGCGATATTGTGCACTTGTGGAATTTCAAAGAGTCAAAACCCTTTTTTACGTAGCATTCGTATTCAATAGTCAAAATATTAACTAATAACACAATTCTTACATTTACTGTAATAAAAGGACGTGGATTTAAAAGCTGGACAACGTTATTGTTCTTAGATGCATTGTCGGCTGATGATATTGAATGCAAGTATAAAAGAAAACCCTCTATGGAAGCATGATAGACTAGGAAATCCTCTATGGCAGCATTGTTGATTATTTGGTTTAGAGCTTGGTGCTATTTCGTAATTATGTTTGTGTGGTTTGGTTTTCGCCTAAAATGATATCTGACGTAGTATATGGATGTGAATCCAGAAGATAACACTAAAATTTAACTACCACGATCAACACTCAAAAACTTCGCAAAAGATTTAACGGGATTAACTAGTTATGAATTTCGATTTCATCTAGGTTAATTTATGATAAATTTCGATCCACGTACCACAAACCTTCCTATGTGTGTGAACAATCGAATTATCCGAATAAACTAGTAATCTCTCTCGTGACAAATTAGTCGTACTTAGATGCACAAATTCACTTTATCTCTATGCAAGCTGTGACGTGTGCATTAAATAATAGAAATTTAAGTTAAAAGTTGCATAGCCTATAAGAGTATCTGTCAATCTCTTATCCAAGATCAAGTTCCTAATTGCACAAGCTAAACATATGTATCTCATATTGCTCTCAAATATCAATTGGTGATCAAATAATTAAATTAAGTAAGCATACAATAAGCAATTAACACAAAAATGATTTTAATATGAAGTACGTGAACTCATTTAACACAAATGACTTAAGTTGTATCGTTCATCCTAACATGTATATTTTCTCTCAAAAATTGTGCAACCTTTCTAATGAAATATTGAATTTTCTCCTAAAATAATTAATGTACAACCTAAATTAGGTATCAAAACAATAAAGGTACTCCCAAACGTTCACTTTTGATGGCGGATACAAGTGTAAAAATACATTTATCAAACACTGTCAAATTTGAACATTTGTTGTTCATCAAATGAAATAAAAGAATGACTTAAACTAATTAAAGAAAATAAATTGACAAACTTAACTTGATATAAGTTATTCAATATTTCCCTCAACGTGAATATTCAAGTCCTAAAATTCGAACAGGTTAATGAAATACAAGAATGAAAACTTATTACACAATATCCACATATCTTATATTCGGATCTTGAGTGTGTGGTACTCATTTCCCATTCCACTTAAACTACTCGAATCAAGTTATGCAATTCAACTTTCAAGGGGTCGACTCCATATCAATATCGCACCCCTGGTAGGTCAATATAATCTCTCGTCACTTATGTTTCACTCTTAGTTTTCACTTTCTTTTTCTTGAAGGTAAACTAACAAGTGAGATTTCTTTTATTTTAATGATCAACTCAACCACTATTCAAGTCTTGATAGATGGCCAAGATCAATAATAACTTCTATTAAGTTTACCAATGCCTAAAATAACTTTAGATTTTGTGATAATAAGAAGTTGAGCTCTAAAATCAATTTTCAGTGCCTTAATACAATGGCCCATGAGCTAACCTCTTTTGCTTCATTTCCACGGGATAAATTGTATGGTATGTGTAATAATTCGCAGCATTCTTTAACATGAATTTCAGGTCAAGAAACTTACTTGAAATGATGAATTCCAAGATCTTTTAATGGTTGAATCACCTTGCATTCCAAAACTCCAACAATCTGCATTTCTTGTTCTNCTTGATAGATGGCCAAGATCAATAATAATTCTATTAAGTTTACCAATGCCTAAAATAACTTTAGATTTTGTGATAATAAGAAGTTGAGCTCTAAAATCAATTTTCAGTGCCTTAATACAATGGCCCATGAGCTAACCTCTTTTGCTTCATTTCCACGGGATAAATTGTATGGTATGTGTAATAATTCGCAGCATTCTTTAACATGAATTTCAGGTCAAGAAACTTACTTGAAATGATGAATTCCAAGATCTTTTAATGGTTGAATCACCTTGCATTCCAAAACCCCAACAATCTGCATTTCTTGTTCTCCAATGGTCCCAATACCAATCACAATGAAAGGGGAATATTATCCACAATTTAAATGTCAATTTTTGTGAGATTTCATGTCCAAAATATGGTTTTAAGGACTTTCCAATTTTGATGTAAATTCTCATACGAATTTTCCCTTCATTTTTCATGCCATCTTTTTCCTCTATTTTTAATGCAAAATCATTGAAAGTTATAGGGATTAAGGGTGGTTATATGGAGTTACACGTTTAAATTTCAAACTCAAACTCAAACCATTCCCTTCAACCATTTTAATAACTTGTGGGTTGGGTCATCCCACGACCCGTATTTTTCTAACATCTCACACTTGCACATGACGGGCTTGATCCGAATCACAAGGGACAACGAATGTCACGCATTAGATCTTCTCAAGATCTATCTCACAAAAGATTCATACAATAAATAGATCGTGCGACCAGCAAGTAATATTAGAGCTCACAATACTATAAACCTATTAGGGATATATATTAGCTCAACTAGATGAACATTACAACTTATTATACCCCAAACTCATTTTCCAA
>CAIGRH010250334.1:0-16783 GCA_903798295.1 Fraxinus nigra | reverse complement strand
CATTGGAGACCTCTTCCAGGTTAACCGGCTTTCATCATGATTTATTAACGACATATAATTTTTAGGTTCATCGAACTGGTTTCCGGGAAGGTTTTATAACACTTTCTCATGATCCGGCCTTGATATGTTTCAGATTATATCGAATGACGAGTTCAAAAGTGCTGAGCATAGAGTGGTAGCCAACCAGGTAGGACCAAGAATTTCGACAGCGTGCTTCTTCACTGGTGTGCCTTCAAAGATGTATGGTCCAATCGAAGAGCTGATAACAGAAGAAAACCCCCCAATATATGAAAAGTTTACAGTAAGAAATTATAAAAACAAATTTTTCTCAAAAGCAATAGACAAATCCAGCCTTGATGATTTCAAGTTGCAAGTCTAGCACAGGAGCAACACCATCTTATAATAATAAGTTCAATTATGCTTTGGAATATGTATGTAAAATATGTGTTCTGTAAGACAATGAATAACATACTCGTGTGCAACTTTTCATTAATTTTTAAGTATTTTGTGCTAAGAATTTGAAGTTGGAATGATTATTTATTTGTACTTATATCTTCAACCAAGCGATAAATTTGTTGTGATCAATTGCTAGCACTATCACTATACAAGGTATTAACAATTTAAGATTGCCGGAGCAATGTCACAGAAACTGAAAACAAAACTCCAATTACTTAAATTGGAAAAACATAACTTAATTACAATGAACTAATTTCTTAAAATTAAGTGATAAGTTCGCAACCGACAATGCTTTGATCCTTTAAAGCTGACAATATCGTTGGATTTCCTCGTGTAGAGAAGAGAGAGAGTGAATGGAAAAACTCCCACAAGTTCTGGTAAGTTATAATAAACTTATTGTTATGCCTTGCAAAACTAGGATCTACATGTGGCTTCAATTAACCTACGTGGCGAACGGTTCGAGTCTGATGGGGGACCCAACTACACTCAGGCGACCCACTTTCTCCCGTAAAAAATATAAAAATAAAAATAAAAACTTGACCGACCTCATTACACGCAGACCCCATTGCAAGAGCCAATCCAGGACGAGGCAGTGACAAGATCTTGAATAGTCTTGTACCACGCGATTGATAAGACAACTTACTGCCGCCGTCACAAACCTATTTGGTCAAGTCCAAGCTGTAAGCTAAGCTTTATGGATATAAAAATAATATTAGCTTTTAAGGTTGTGATTGATTGATGTCTATGACTAGAGAGACCAAGGTCACATGCATTATTATCCAACGGCCTTCATTCATCATGTCCAAATATAAAAGCTCAAACTTAGTAACGTTCAAAGGTAATGCAAATTTATACTCTTGAATATATTCTTGTTACACAGACATCTTACTCATTCACCCCAAAGCCGACCTCATTTTTTACGTTGGAGGCCCACGTTTTAGGCTATCTCACACTTGTATAATTACTTCCCCAACTGACTTGACCATCGGAGCACGCACTGCCAAATCCACCCCTTCCAAAGAAGGTCACGTGCGACTAACGGTTTGTCTAAGTGTGCAGGAACCCAACTTGCGTGGACATGGAAAGCATTGGGATCTGTTGGCCACATCATTAATATATTTTTGGGGTCAAACACATTTTATTCTTAGGTTTAAGAAAATACTCCCTCCATCTCATAAAGCTAGAATTGCTTTTATTTTCATACAGATTAAGAAAATTTTAATTAATATAATTGGAAGTATAAAATAATGATTTAAATAAGAGTATTTCATATTTATTGATAACAATGTACCTTATCGGGGGGAGACATATTAGAAAATTAAGAGATCATTATGCTCTGAAGTATATCAAATCTCAATCAAAGTAGGTCTACAGTCAAGTTCATGAATCATGGGCCACCTTATTCATTTTTTGTTTTTGAATTTCACCATTATCCCCCAAAAGGTGAATACAACCAATATCAATATTCCGTTGAGACTTACACTACCAGTTGAGCTAGTTCTCGATTATTCATGTGCAGTGATGGAGTCACATGATCTTTGTTATGGAGTCAAATTTAAGTTACAAATTTTTTTCCCAAACATCTTTTTCTCTTGAACACTCGTTTTACCAATAATTTATTACTCCACTTGAAAATGTAGATTTTCGTGTATAATATTTTTTTAATAATTGTTTGAAATGAAATTTAACGAATAAATAAATGCTTATCCATTACAGATAATAATTCCACCTATAAAAATACAATACTTTTCAATAGGTAAATAACAAAGTCTCGGCATTTCATTAAACCCTTATTTGGTCCCCATTATTTACAAAATACATTTTTCTTTCTTATTTTCAACCACGCATTTTTCAATAAAATAATATTACATACAAACCCAAATTTTTTCTTTATTTCTTAACCACACATTATCCATGAAATCACTATTCAAAAATGAATTTTTTGCAATAAAATAAAATAAAATAAATAAATAAAGTGGTTCAAACATGCTTTAAATCACAATAGAAAACAACATATTCTATAAAAACAAAAATCATCAATGAATTTCAATATTTCATAAGATCCAAAACCATCAAGTTAGGACAACTTGTTGCTTACCTTAGAAATAGACCGAAGTCGAAACTTGACACATTGGCTCAAATGTCTTCAAGAAAAACAATTTACTAAAATTACATATTTACATTATGAATTTCATTGTTAACAGATAAACATATATCTAGATAGAAAACTAATTGAAGACCTAATAATACTGGAAAAGTCGGCTCAAAAACTCAATAATGCAGAAACTCAAGCACATGCCTCAAGAAAATTGACAAAAATTGAGAACTATAAGGACCAAGTCCATAATAAAGATTTGTGTAGAAAAGGAGAAATGATTTAGACTAAATTCAAACTTTTGTTGGGGTCGTGATGAAAATGTGCATAATTCAGAAGTTATTCACCGTTTGATTGTGCCAAGCCAACGGCTACCAATGACTACAAGATCAACTTGTAATTGTTCTATTTCGTTACCAAATGTGCCAAGCCATTTTGTATCTAACTTGTAGAGAAATTTATGCCACAATTATTGAATAAAATAAGTGGAATCACATTTTAGTCACTTTACCATTTGATTCCCTCCTCTTTAGAAAATGGCATTCTTGAAAATAAGCTTGTGTGGTGTTTAACAATACATAGCTCGATGGGGTAGAGTTTGTTGACTGACATTGTTTCATCTCTCTTTTCCTGTGAAGAAGAGAAAAAACTCCCTACCTCAATCTGATAATATGAAAGAGCTAAGGAACTTGAGGAGACAAATTAAAATTTGGTGCAAAGGAGCCTGTTGATGAAAATCCCTAAAATATTCATCAGACCAGATGATGAACTTGCTGAGGAATCAAATTTTGGCCGATCAAATATTCAAGTTCCAACCATTGATCTTAGAGGAATCAAAACTGATCATGATAACCATAAGAAGATAATCAATGATTTGAAACAAGCATCAAAAGATTGTGGGTTTTTCCAAGTGTAGTATTTTGGATGGAATCTGACACAGCGCGAAAAAGAATTCAAGCGAAAACTTTAACAACACAAAATTTTGGAATCCAAAAAAAATTATGAAAAAATAAACTCACGATTTTTATTAATGAGAGATGATGAAAAAACGACGAATTAACCATTTATTTATAATAGTTTACATGAAAACTTAGTTAAAACAAACTAAAATTGCAAATAATTCGAAATAAACTAAATTACAAAAATAGCGCTAAAACTTAAAAAGCAATTTTCGAGTTCTAAACGAAATCGGATGGCCAAAATCCATCGTATGTCACAGAATAATAGTATGTTCTACTCGTCTCGTCATTCTCTTTTCGAAATAGTATTATGGGCCCAAATCGGAACTTAATTGTCTTACCTGCACATATGCCAATTTTTCTTTTTGGTTTAAGTCTTCTTCAATCCAGTCAGCCATTTGGTCAATATTTGAGGGAATATGCAGGTTTCGTGAACAAATGCTGATATTAAGAAAGAGTTCTACTCTCTTGAACTATTTAAGAAAAAGTGAAATATTAACAATAAAGATTGTACATGTTGAGTGCTTCGGAAGGATACAGTAACCGTTTCTCTGCTGGTTTTAGACTATGTTGAACCTGATGAATAGCCAGCAGTTTGCAGGTATATTTTTTAGTTTTTGCATTCCTTGCAGTATGGTGGCTTGGTTGAGATCATCAAATTTGAAATCCAATAGTTCATTTTTGTTTTAGATGGATCAAATCTGATTTTCCGTGTTTGTTTTAATATGTCATCCCTCTTCGAACTTATTCTACTGAAATCGCAACATTCTTAATAAATATGGGCCTCTTTAGGTATATGCAACTGCTTTCATAAGCTTAATGCCCTTGATTAATACGTAAATATTTATTTTTGGACTAGCAGAAATTCAACAATCGAGTACATTGATCAAGTTCCAAAGCAAGGAAAACTTATGTTTGAGTTATTAGCAGAAGCTCTTGGTTTCAAACGGGATCACCTTTTTTACATGGGATGATGCATTTTTGTTTGTCACTACCATCCAGCATGCCCAGAGCAAGAACTGACTTTGGGAACCAGCAAGCACACTGATCCTGGTTAATTAACTATTGTTCTACGAGATCAAATTGGTGGCATTCAAGTCCTCAAAAATAACTAGTGGATTGATGTTCAACCCCTAGCTGGGAGTTCGATGGCAAATATTGGAGACTTCATCAAGGTTAACCGGCTGCCATCTCAATTTTTATATATGATTTTTCTGCTTGGTTGAACTGATTTCTGTAACACTTGTTTCTATGATGTGTTCAGATGTATCTGATGACGAGTTCAAAAGTACTGAGCATAGTGTAAGCAAACCGGGTAGGACCAAGAATTTCAACTACATGCTTCTTCATTGGTATTACAGTGCCCCAAAAGATGTATGGTCCAATAGGGGTTCCAACCATCTAGATTGAAATCAATTCGTGTGTAAACTAAACCTTTTATGACATTCTCACCATCTTATGGGAGACCCTATATTTTCTCTTATATTCTCTGCTATGGATTAAACTTTAATCCTTCTGATAGAAATAATAAACTAAAATAAAATCAAAAAACAAGCAAAACCCACAAACGTCTACACCCTCAATGTAAAAATTACATTGAATGTCATACGTAACAGATTCTACTAAACTACACCTCAAGTTGAATATAACATTTTAATTTCCAGCAAGAGATCTGCAATGTTCACTATCAATACCCCAGGAAACAGGGGACTTCGATCCATTGGTTCTCGTGAAGGCCTTACAGACCACCAAATTGATCTTGGTGTACTGTAGTTAGGAAGCCAAGGTTAGTGTGGCGGGTAAGCCAAGCTGTCAATTCTGCTTCAAGTCGAGCTGGATAATAGTTGCCTAGAAGTAAAAGCCCCCAGACTCTGTTCATTTCATTCAGGCGATCAGGTTCTACCCCAAAGCTTCGAACAGTAGTTCAAAGAGAATATGCCCCAACCTCATTATGTAGCATACTCGGTCATTATGCCTGTGAAAATCATGCAAGTAATGTTATAAACATAGGACTTTTTCATTCTCTGATACATGTAATAAAAGACCTCACAGCTTAAATTTTTAGGCCAGGTGGTTCAAGAGTAGTAAAGGAGATAAATCAAGAATCTCCAAAATACAGCAGGTGGAAAGCTCAGTCAGAAGATTTTGTATTGAGAAATGTTTTGTTGCCTCATATTGAATAGTATGATTATGAGGTTTGTCTCACGACTACGTTATATACTCTCGTGCTAGTACATGAGTATTGGTAGAAACTTGACTAAGTATATTAATTACTTTATACATGGATAATTTGACAAATATATGAAGTGAAATTGAAAAGCAGAAGACCAGATACTTTTAATCAATTTGCACATAGAACACAAAGTTGCAAACTAAAAATTAGAGAATGAGCTTGAAGAATTATTAAAACATATTGTAACTAAGTTAATTTACCTTTTTTCTAAAATTTCAAGCTTCTAGATGAGGTGATTTAACAAGAATGACTCATGTTTCTCTTCTGTAGCATTTTGCTTAATTCATGCATGTTTGGGAAAGTGTTTATAAATGGTTGGAATTATAAATATATAAAAATGAATGATGGATATTTAAAAAAGCAGTACTCATAGGTCCATTGAAATGTCGGGATAAAATGTGGTTTGAGTGTTTATAAACAGTTTATAAATATGAGCCAAACATATGCTGTTCGTGAGAATGGTGAATACCTGCAGAGAGTAGGCAATTCTTCAGGGTCAGGTCAGTGGCGGGCCCAGCACCTAGCGAGGAGGCACGGCCGCGAGTGTTGGGCTCCGCCAAAAGAGTGCATCACATGAAGAAGGAGACTGGCGCGAGGCGATGGTTTGGCTTCCTCTTCCTTTTTTTTTAATTGGGCTTTTTGCATTTGGTTGGTCTGAAATTATAATTAATTTTAGTGGGGCCTCTCCTTTTCAATTGACCAAGCCCAAATCAATTATATATATGGTCCAGGTCCGTTAATCTCAACACTCGTCCATTTCCATTTTCCAAAAATCCATTACAGTTTACACGGTTCCACTTTCAGGTTCCATTGACACCCGCATCCCAGTGACACATCCACCAGTGATCAATCCAGTCATGCCGAACGACTCAATTCTCGGAAGTCAGAAGGTTGAAACCATACATGTCAGTGCTACCGGCTCAATGATCATGAGGGAGCCCGTTAGTTTTCTCAGTCTCCTTTTTTATAAGTGTTATTTTTTATGTATGAGTTATGATTATCCTTATTTAAGAATCGTGATTTATGTTCTATGAGTTAATTGGTAATTTCACATTGCGATGAGAATTGTGATTTGTGAATATGTGATTTAGGATAAATAATTTATATCGCATTATAATTGAATTATGAATTTTAATTTATCATTTATGAGTTTTGATTTGTGATTTGTGATTTGAAAATTATGATGAGTGAAAAAAAAAATCAATTGTGTACTCTATTTTTTAATCAATTGTAATTGAAAAATAAATTAGGGCATTTTGCAATTGTAGATTATAGAACGATTTTTTCAACCGAAATAGAAGTTCATACCTGTTTCTTCCGATTCTAGTGGTGCATCTAGTCATGCCACTACTTCTAGTCTAGCATACGATGTGTTAAATAATACGAAAAAAGTCTCGGGTTGAATTCAATATGGATGATCTTGTATCTGATCCAAGGAAATGCCTCCCTATTGAGTCATATGATCCTAACATAAAATGATGTTATGATGGCATACTTAGAGAAAGGTCATTATCAACCACATGGACATGACTTTCCAAGAAGATCGATGGGAAATGATAGCAAATGTTTTCGGAAAGAATGTTTCGCTAAATTTGATTGGTTGGAGTACAGTGTAGAAAAGAATGTGGCGTATTATTTGTATTGCTACTTGTTCAAACCTGATAGAGGGGGTCAGGGGGTGGACATATATTCACCAAAATTGGCTTTAGCGGGTTGGAAGCACAAAAATACATTGAAAGATAATGTCAGTGTCTTTGATAATGCTCATAATCAATCTTTCGCAAAATATATCAACTTGATGAATCAAAAGAAAAGTCTCCTACTTTATTTCTAACCAAAGTAGTAGTTAACAAAACAGTTATAGGACGAGGTTGACCACGGTGCTAGATTGTACTAGATTCCTCTTGATGCAAGGCTTGCCATTTCGTGGTCACGATGAATCCCAAGAGTCCCTTAATAGAGGAAATCTAGTTGAGCTACTAGACTGGGATGCAGCTCGTTGTGAGGAAGTTAAACAAGTATTATTCAGTAATGCTCCTGGAAATGACCAAATGACTTCACCAAAGATCCAGAAGGACTTGGTTAATTGTTGTGCCGTAGAGACAACAAAGNATCATGTCGGTCTCTTTGATAGTGCTCATAATCAAGCTTTTGCAAAGTGTACCAACTTGATGAATCAAAAGCAGAGTATTTCTTATGTTATTTCTAGCCAAAGTAGTAGTCAACAAAAAAGTTATAGGACAAGATTGACTGCGGTGCTGATTGTACTAGATTCCTCTTGATGCAAGGATTGGCATTTCATGGCCATGATGAATCTAAAGAGTCTCTTAATAAAGGAAATATAATTGAGCTACTGACTGGTATGCAGCTCGTTGTGAGAAAATTAAACAAGTAATAACAGTAATGCTCCTGGTGATTTATTGATTTAGTACTGTAATTCGGGAGATAATTTATTATATTATTCTTCTTGTGTCATTCCTCTCTCCCTCTATCTCATATTTTGTAAATGATCTCGTTATTGCGGCCGTTGAAGGTTGACAGCTGACGGTTGAAGACCGTCGACCGCCCTAGCTGAGTTCAATTCCTAGATTCACCATTGGGTCAGGTGGATGAGGAGCCAAAATGCATTCAAGAGTATCTCTCCATTAAGCTGCTGGACCTTGTTATAGATGAAAATTACTGTTTTTATGTGAACTCTCTTGAAAATACCTTGAATACTATTGTTTCTTCACTTCAGTATCTTGTTTATGAAATCTGCTTACAGCATCCATCATTTCATCGTTAACAGAAGTCATTATCTGAAAACAAATCCCCAATTCTCTCTCGCATCTCTGATTTTTTCGATAATCTCAGAGCGCCTGGAATCATTCTTGTCGATGCCTGCAAAGTCTATAATCCGAACACTAAGCTGAGAATTGTAGGATTCTAGAAACTGATTAAGCTTGCTCTTAATATACAAGAGATTTTCACAATCTCGGAATCTACAAGCCCTTCCTGCAACTTTTGTATCATCTAAAGCTTTTAGGTCATCTCTACAATTATCTTCAAGAGTTACAACTTTTCAACTGCTCGTGACCGTACCATTTAATTCTTCCCTCTTCTGAGATGAACACTTTTATATGATCGAATTGGATGTAAAAAGTATCTAACATGCAGAAGAAGAAGTTTGATTTCTATAAACGTTGAATGCAGTATTAGACAACAGGAGGATAATAAATATTTTCTAAAATAACAATAAAGCAGCTCTCACTGAAAAATTAACATTAATGACAGTAAAAAGGAAGACAATAACAAGAAGGAGACAACCTTGATTTTATTTATGTTAATAATGTCTTTGACAGAACACAGAAAACTTAAAGCTCGTGCACCCAAAAAAATCTAAATGAAAGTTCAAATTGCCATGTCTTGTCAACGGATTTTAAAACGAGACAGTGCAGAGGTACCATCAAGCCCTTTATTGTAGTAATGTGTGAGGTAGTCCCTTGTGGTTATCTCCTGGTAAATTTGGGGGTTTTCTTCAGACAAAAGTTCCTTTATCGGTCCGTAAACTTTTGATGCAGTCCCTTCTCTAAAATGTGTTCTGAAGAAAGATGCCACTGATATTCTTGGATCTATCTTCTTGGCCAGTACTCTATGATTCACACTTTTGAACTTGTCATTGGTAATAAGCTGAGATAGAGAATCATTTGTCAGGAAGAATTACAGTTTAGTTGTCTGTCTGAATAACCTCAAAATATGTAAGAAAAATGACAAACAGTTTATACTGTCTTGCCTGCAAAAGATCAGCAATGTTTACAACTAGAGCTCCATTCGTTGGGGGAACATCAATCCATTTATTTTCATGAAGGATTTGAAGACCACCAACATGATCTTGTATAAGAACGGTAAGGAAGCCGCTATCAGAATGGTTGCTAGTGGCATAAGTCAACTCAGGTTCAGGGCATGCCGGATAGTAATGACCTAAGACGAAAAGTCCCTCAGTACAACCCATGTTTTTCAGGTGAGATGAATCAAGACCAAGAGCTTCAGAAAGCAACTCAAAGAGAATATGCCCAAATTTCAACATGCAATCCGAATATTCAAAATATATATCTCTGCAGTCAAAACATAATACGAGTGACAGTAGTAAAAATTGTCATTTATAATGCACAATGGGACGGGAACTGAGATAAAGAACTAATTATGCTACTATGCCAGGCCTTTCCCAAGCAAAAAGACCTGCATTAACACAAAAGTTTTAAAGAAAAAATACAATTAAATGTTTAAATGGAGAGATTTTTCCATCTTAACAAATGTAAGCAAACACACATATATATCGCAGTTCATGGCAATGTGAAGGGCACATTTGTTAAGGGTATGAAAATAATAGCGAGGATCCAATCTGAACAAAAAAACTGACCTTTCAATATAGAACCCATAGACGTCAAACAAGCAATCCAGTCGGTCTAAAAGCTCAAACGAGCTATAAGTTTACAAGATTGGTATTCACAAATGAGCAATCATCTGCGGATGGCATCTTAAAGGATAAAACGTAGTTAAATATTTTAAGTTGGAACCCAAGATCCAATTGCCATTTTCACTATATCTGAGCATAGATTACATAGTTTTTATTTTATTATATCTCTCGAGCACTCAAATCGACCCTCTAAAATCCTGTCCATAGTGTGACTCAATACGTGCACTTAATATCCAGTTGTACAGTACAACTACGCTCTACAAAGTCCAACAAATTAGCCCAAAGAGGTTAAGCATATACCTGCAAATCGGAGGCAATTCTCTGGGGTCTGGTGGATTAGGAGCCATAACACCAGATATCGTATCCCTCCAATTAGCTGCAGGGGCTTGGTAAAGATCAAAATTGCTATTATATATAAACCCTTTAGTAACATCTCGCGAATAATACTGTTTCTTTACCTCGGATTTTTGTTCATGAAATCCTCGTACCCCATCAATCATTTGATTTATTATACTTAGCGGAATCTCATGATTGATTACCTGAAAAAATCCCCATTTTTCACAAGCATCTCGAATTTCCTCCACGATTTCATAACGCCGAGCTTTGTCTTCATAAATTCGACCAAAGTCGATGATGGGAACATTAAATTGAGACTTTTTACAGTTTGACTTCTCCTCAAGCTGCTTAACTCGGTCATCATGAACGAAAATACGAGGTATTTTCGATATCCCAGAACCCACAAGTCCCTTAACACCAATTTTTGAATCATCAAACGATCTTAATTCACTTTTCCTGTCGTAGACTGATATTTCTTTTGCCTTAACTTCCATGTCTGGAGGGAGCAGAAGGAAAGAAAGACAAATGCAAAATGATTTTTGACACAAAATTATCCCAAAGTAATCGATTGAAGCACATATTTATTGCTATCTGACGTATTTTCAAACAAGATATTGCTAGTTGACAAGATATTTTCAAAGTAGCGGTTTCTCAGAATTCATTTTTCCATTGAAGTACATTTTACTACCTTAACAATTTTTTATCAATTTTTTATTCACACAATTCACGGATTTTTATAAAAATTGGCTAAAAATCTAAGGAGTCGTTTATTTGTATTTCAATTTTCAGTTTTTTAATCATATATTCCACTAACTTTTATCGAAATTCACTAAAAATCTAATGACATGTTTAATTTGTCTTTCAGTTTTCAATTCATTTCAGGGATTGTACTCTTCGTGTTTTAGTTTTGAGTTTTGATTGTATATTTTGATACTGATGAAAATGCGTTCTTTTATCATTTCGAAAAATTGTTTTCAAAATAAAAAAAATAAAAAAAGGCCTTTGCTTTCTTATTTTGAAAAAATAAAAATAATATATATAGTTTTTTTACTTATATAACAAAATAAATGCGATTGCCATTGTGGTTAAGGCATTGAAATTTTATCCTGGTAACCTAGGTTCGAATCTCAGCCACCCACCAATTTATTTGAGAAATTTTGTGTTGTGTATATAAAAAGTAAATTTCTTTGTATTGAATTATGGTGAAGCAGAATCAAACTCCGTGACCTTCAGAAAATTCGTGACTCTCACAACTAAGTTATCTTGCTATTGGTAAAATCCAACTGTTTTTCGCCTTTTGAAATTTTGGCTTGATTTTAACTGAAAACAGCAAAACGACTTTTTGTCGTTTTTCGTTTTCTTAGTAAATTTTAAATTCGTTTTTGGAAATTTATTTCTGAAATTAGGTAAGTAAACATGTTTTCAATAATTTCGAAAACTGAAAAATAGCTTGAAAACAGCAAAGAAGACGAACCCTTAAGTTTTATGTTTTCAAGGTCTATTTTAAATTTCTGAAAAAAGGAGTCAAGTTTGTCATTTTGAAAAAATATTTCTCAAAAAGAAAACTAGAAACACATGTTTGGTTTGAAATTTTGAAAATTTATTTTATATATTTTGTTCCATTAAAACTTGATTATTCAATAAAAATATAACAATTTTATTTTGATATGTTATCAAGTAATTTATACATTTTAAGGTTTGTGTATCTTACAATATTTTTACACGTTACAAAAGTAGAATAATAAACTAAGTTCAAAATATAGAAAATAAAAATTAATGATGTGAATTGATAATATATTATTATTTGTGTTCATTAAAAAAAGGGAAAATTGCAGTTACGGTACCAAACCTTTCACATTTTTGCAGACTTTGCTCAAACCTTTGTTTTGTGTCACATACGGTACCAAACCTTTAAAAAATCGCACATACAATCTAAATGGATGATTTCCGTCTAGTTGACCGTTAGTTGACCACGAGTAATAAATTTGATCAAATTTTAAAAAGACAAAATGGTAACTTTCCATTTTCTCATATAAAAAAAGAACTAAAAATAAAATAATTAAATCATAAATCATAAAACCATAGTATCTTCTCCAACCACCCCACCTCACCCGGTCACCCCCACCCAATCCAAAACCAAAATTGTCGGCACCACGGCCTCATCCTCCCACCACCACGACTGCAGCTGCAATTTTCTTTAGATTTCCAACTGGTGACTATTGCCTTGATTTTTCACTGGATATCAGATTGAATCCCACAGCGGCTTAAATCGATGGCGACACACGAACTCCGTCGTCCATTCAAACGGCTGGCTATCTCAGACCAGCAAAGGCGCTAAGAAATCTCCTTACAACGACAAGCTTAGAACCGCCGCGACGCTCAACACCAATTACGATGTTTAGCCTCCACTATTCTCTCCCTTTAGCTCACTCAATACGAACCAGTAGAGTCTGACCTCCAACTCCAATCGAAACCGGAACTCAAACCCGAATTGGAAATCGAGTCCGAAGAACGGCATCAAGATTTAAGAGACGTAGACGATGTTAGACAGACAAACTTTGGTGAATCTTTAAAGTTGTGGTTTTGACTTTTGTGAGTTAGATGGAGGCATGAGATAGCAGAGCAAATGGCAAATTGAAAAAGGACATATCAAACAGCCACTTGTGATTAGTGTTGCCCAGGATTCTCAAGATCCCACCTCCACAATTTATGCCTTTAATTGTCAGTATACACGAATAGCTCCTGCAGTGATGGATTGTTGGGCGGTTCTGTTATGTAGTTGGACTGGTATATAATTTAGGGAAAAATGCAGCTGAGGTTGTGGTGGTGGGAGGAGGAGGAGGCGGTAGTGTCGAGAGCGTGTTGGTGGTTGTGCCGGCATATTTGGTTTTTGGTTGGGTGAGAGTGAGGTGGGGTGGTTGGAGAATAAAATAGGGTTTTATGATTTTTTATTTAATTATTTTATTTAGTTCTTTTTTTATATGAGAAGGAAAAGTTACTATTTTGCCCTTTTAAAATTTGGTTAAATCTACTATTCTTGATCAACTAACGGTCAACTGGGTGGAAAACCATCCATTTGGGCTATAGGTGTGAGTTTTTTTAAAGGTTTGGTACCGTGGCTGTAATTTTCCTTTAAAAAAAATTAAATTTTTTATGTAAATAATCATTAAAAGTTTGAACTAATTTTATTTTTATCTCTCTTTTGTGTTTTTTTTTTTTTTGGGGGATTTTTTATTTCATTGTTCATTGAAAAGGTAAAGTTACCATTTGGTCATTCTAAATTAGTCAAAATTTTGGTCAATATCAATTTTCTAGTGAACTAACGATCAAATCGATCCATCCATCTATCATTTTGCTGCAATTAAATGAAAGATTTGGGATCTTAGATGAGACAAATGAAAAATTTGAGTAAATTCTACGACAAAGTAAAAGGTTTACGACCATAGCTATAGTTCTCCCTAAAAATTTTATTACTTTGTTTAAACTTAGCCAAACATGTTCGCTTCCCTTTTGGACTATTTCATTGTGTATATTGGAAAATTGGAAGGTATGTATACCGTGTTATAATGCCTACCACATTTTTTTGCCAAGTTATTGAATTTATGGGGGCTGATGCTACCAAAGATCGCACCTGCTGATTTATAGCTTGATGATTGAGAATAAGCACGAACAAGATATTTCGGTTCCTGAAACAAATGTGTTGAAGTGTGTCATCGTCGCACATCTAATACTTAAGTCAAAGAGAGAATATGAAAAAGTTTGAGTGCTCAAACGTACCTGAATAATGAATTTGAGCCTTGTATTTATAGAGATAGGTAAGTCATTCCTGGTTGGACTTGGTTTGCTACGTGTCCTTATCCTTGGGAATTCTACATAAGATGAGTATTGGATTGCAACTATAGATCTAACCATAGTTTGACGATGATAATCGGCGATATAGACTCCTTCTGAACATATGAGTCTTAACTTGAGGTATTTGAATAGACTTAGAATTCCTAGAACGTTGAATCGGTTCATGTCTAAAGGAACCTTTGAGTTTGGATAAGGAAAATGCTCGAGGACACAACAATCTTTGGCGGTCATACATCCTCGAGGGCATATCCGAGGACACTGTCACCACGTTGTTGTAAGAGCTCTAATGCCAATCCTCGAGATATCACGAGGACTGTCTCAAACCCGAGGACATATGGCCCATTTTAGTTAGTATGTACCACTCATTGAGACTGCAGAGCTCAAGATGATAATTAATGCCCATATCAAGGGCATTCTACATGAGCTCAAACCATTAACGATTGCTTTTGTTTGCGGAGTTGCAACGTGGGAGAAACGAGAGTGGCAAGAGGAATTGATTAAGGAAAGAAATGTGATAGTGATTGGAGGGGATTTTGGTAGCGATGGAGGTGGATATGGTGAGATCAAGAATTTCGATTCGATTGTTGGTGGTGGACAATGTCCACAATTTTCAAATGGTGCCTATGGTTGTCGGACGGTGATGGTAACGTTGCATTTTTATTTTATTTTTAATTAGGTGTGGTTGAAACCAGCAAAATTGTAAAATGAAGTATTTCTTAGATTTTGAAATAAATGTTGGAAATTACAACAAAAACACTCCCTTTATATTTCATACTACATTCTTATAGTTTTGACAACTCAATAATTTTTCGTTCACTTATCTCCCTATGATCGTGCTCATAGTAGGAGATCGGTTGTGAGCCACATGAGTTTTATCTTGAAGTCATGTAGTGCCGAAAACCTGCACGAAGGGATACAATATGACTTTAGGATAGCGTCTTTGACGTGACTCCCTAAAAATTATTTTCTAATTCTCTACTTATATTTTATGTTTATGTTATAACAGTTAAACTATATTTATGAATGTTATGTTTATATTATTTAATTGATCATGTTGGTTGATAAATATTTACACACAAATTACCCATTTTTCCCAACAATCTAAAGTCGTGTGAATGAGCTTTTCTCTTAGATTGTTTGATATGATTTTTAGGACTCTTAAGTGGGCAGCTTTTGGGAATGAACATCTTCGGAAACATATAGTACTAAGGCGGTTGGTTAAAAGTTTGGAAATGGAAAACTATGATATATTTGGAACTATACACACGCTCATGATTCACAGCACGTAGATACATAAAGAAACATATGTATATGTTTATGTTTTACTTGCACTCTAAAATTTAATGCATTTTTAGGCCAGTTGCCACCAACATTAGACAGTATAGCATGAGTCTAAATCGATATTGCGTGTGAAACAATTGAAATTTGGCTAAAGGGACCTAATTCAAGATTTAGTACATTGTAGTTCTCCCAAATGAAAATTGTTATCACTGAGTGATGCTCAAATTCAAAAGATATACACATATTATATAGTATAACATTGCCGCTATATATTATTTATTTATTTTGAAAGTTTAAAATTTGTGGGGGATAAGGGGATTGTTGGAAATTAAAATAAGTTTCAACCTTTCAAAATATTAATTTTTTATTTTCAGTTTTACTTAATTTTAATTTTAATTTTCAGTTTTAGTTTTTATTTTTCAAGTTTTAATACAAAATTAAAAACCATAATGTTAAAATGTAACTTATCTTCGAATTGATTAATTGTGGAGTTGATTGAACTTTTACATTATAAAAGGGAGATGAAATTTCATTGTTTGATGTAATATGAAAAATATAACTTGAGATACAACTAAAACACTCCCTTTATATTTCATACTATATATTTATAGTTTTGACAACTCGATAATTGTTCGTTCTCCCTATAGTCGTGCCCATAGGAGAATCGGTTGTGAGTTATATGAGTTTTATTTTGGAGCGTGTAGTGTCGAAAGTATCTGCATGAAGGGGATACAATCTTAGAATCTAGTTTAACATGATAAAACTCACGGGAAAAGTATATTTAAAAATTGTTATGAATGAAATTTGTAATTGAAAAATATAAATCAATCAGAAGAAAATTCCTTCAAAAGCATCAATGCAACTGTTTCATCTGCACCATTTGATCCCATAATAGCCTCTCAACTTCAAATTTTAAATTTAAATCCCTTAAAAGCATACATTCATCATATCAATATCAATATCAATAATCTGCGGTAATTGGCATGTCACTGGTATATTGTTAAAATAAAAAGGGACAATGTTAAGTTAGAAAATTTCTTATTTGTGACCATAAAATAATTTGTGATTTGTAAAATTTCTAATTTGTGACGGATGAACAAATTGTGACATATAAA
>CAIGRH010250328.1:0-36518 GCA_903798295.1 Fraxinus nigra | reverse complement strand
CAACTCTAATACATCATAATCAAGGGTTTGGTATCATCGACCCACAGGAGATTTAGAGATTGAGACCCTAATTTACAAACCCATTTCATGTCTCTTGCACTTCAACATAAATCTTTCCATGTACGTATTTCTTTGCAATAGTATTCTTAAATTACTCAAATACATTCTTGCTAAACTTCGAAAATAGACAATTTTCATAAACCCTAAAAGAAATAATTCAACATTCTTATACTTAACTCTCTAAATTAAAAGAGAAATTGAAGAACCCTACCTCAATCAGTGTTTAGCCATCATTTCCCATCTCCAAACCGGCCACTCCTTTCTTCTTCTTCTTATTCCTCCTCTGCTTCTCTTTTACTTTCTTTCTTTCCTTCCTTCCTCTTTCTTTCCTTTTTTCCCCGTTTATCCCTTTCTTGATTTATCTCTCTGCTTCTAGTTTCTTCTTTTATAAAATAAAATGAAATCCCTTTCCTTTTATTAGGCCCTTTGTTTGAGCCCATTTTGGAGAAAATAATGCCGCAATTTGACTTTCATTAAAATTAATACATTTTTCTCTAACTACACATTCTCCAATATTTTCATTATTTTCCAACTCCATTCTAAAAAAATACTATTTCAAAAAACTGTAAAAAACATATGATGAATGAGAAGTTGAAAAAACATAAAATGGTGTAAACCCTAACCCCCAACACTCCTCGACTAAGATTGAAGAAACCCTTGATTATAAAAAGGTGTAAATCTGGATTTCCGCGTAAGCCTCGTGCCCCATATGTAAACGACCCGAATATCAGAAACGGTTCTGACACAATTTCAATTAAATCGGAAATGGGAATTAAAAAATAATGGAAAATGATTGTTTCTTTAAAAAAAAATTCAAAATGAATCTTAGAAATACCTAATTTGTATTTCGAAGAAAGTATATATTTATTGACTTGTAGCTTTCCCGAGTCGTCGACGGATTGAGGGTGCGACGGAGGCTACTAGGGTTAACAGAAAATTAGAGTTTCAGATACACAGAAGGGCTATGGTTTGGATATGTAAAGGAACAGTATTTGTAAATGTGTGTATCAGTTACAAATAGATGCTCACTGATATAGAGAGAGAGAGGGGTGAAGGGGGCTGTAGTAGATAACGTGAGAGAGGAAACGAGGGTTTATATGTACCTGTAGTTTCTTCATAAATGGCGAACCCTGCAGATTTGATTACCAATTTAGAAAATGATTGACCGTTCAATTAAAATTAAAAATATGATAGTTATTGTGTCTCATTCGTCTAATAAAAGTCAACAATAACGACTAAATTTTTAATTTTAATCCCGTCCCAACCAATTTTAAGGCGACTCATGGGCATTGTAAATTTGAGAAAATAATTTAATTTTCGAAAATATATTTGGAAAAAATATTGCAAAAGTTATTCTTAATTCTTAAACACTTTATAGTTATCTAACTCTACTTTATATGACATTATGTTATATGTTTAATTAAATTTAAACTCTTTAATTCATTTAATTATACGTATCATTTAATGACACTTACTGTCACCTAAATTGGCATCGTAACATTGATGGTGATAAATATCATTATTCCACTTTATATGTACGTCATAATGAATACATTATGAATAATAAAAATCATTTTCACTACAATTCCATGTTAAGTATTATTTTCACGTTCCTTCAATACAATGTAAATAATATCGTACTTAATATGTATGTTTTTATTTCAATAGGAACAAATTTTGAAACACATGAGACGCGTTTAGTTCAATTGGAACAAAATTGGAAAATTCAAGACATGCTTATTTCAATTGTATATCTAAGGGTGTTAAATGAAATGAATCAAGCCGATCAACTTATTCAACCAAAGTATGGCTCAATTCATGCAATTTTTCAATTTGGCTCAGACGCGAACTCAATCAAACCAACTAACGAACGACTTCTCTACTTAATTATCAACCTCTTAAAGGTTGACAAGTGCAATGACATGGATACGTCTCGCACTCATGTCGGGATTTTGCGGACACTTGCGTTCATTTTGCACACTTCGGATTTCGGAATAAGGAAAATATGGGTTTCAATTTGTGAACGTGATACTTCAATTTGGCCGATGTTAAAGTGTTGCGGATGGGCAAAAATGGCAAGCCACAGATGGATCCTACTTGTCGTTAGTATGCTCCAATCCACAAATTCGGGTGCCAAATCAAGCACATGTTTAACAAGTGTGCTTGATTTAGACATTTGCTAAGAAACGTTGTGGGAGGCAATTTTGGACCTAGTGAGTTGGTTTATCCCTTTGGCATTTAAGGGAGTTACACGAATTTTGACTTTATATATTTTGAAGATTTGGACTGATAAGACACAGAGTTGTAGTGTTTCTTCAACATTCATTCGTGTTCTTGTATTTATTGTGGAGTAATGAATAAGTTGAGTATTTATCCGTAAATTCTGTGTTCATTTACATTGCTGCATTTATCTTTCATTGTGGGAATTGTGCAAATCTGCGGGTTGACTAAGTGGAACCTCGGTGCCATTATAGGCAAAAATTTTGCTAAGTATTTTACCAAAAACAAGTGTCGCGTGCATATTTGAAAGAGTCGAATCTATGTTAATTAGTGTTATATGTGTTCATACGTTCATTTGTCATTCGGTCTATCTTGACTTTATTTCCAGAGTATTATCACGGACTCGACTCTTTCAAATCTTTGTGCGACATTTATTTCAAGTATTCACATGTTCGTTTTCGGTTGGTCTCAAACTCCTCGGTCTTCCATTTATTTCAATCTTTTTTTTCTTCCTAGTTTGACGTCACTACCTACACTATAAGCAAGCGTCATTAAATTTTTGTTTTCTTACCTATATTACATAGACCCTCAGAAAAAATATATGAATCACGAGCAAACCGACCTAACGTGGCAGAAAATAGAGCAAGTATGAAAAGGTACCTAATCTACCAGCGCGTCAATTTTTTTACAGTCGTAATGGCATTTACGCAGTTTTACCAAATTCCACGTCCAATTCACAATCCCCAAAAAGTTATTCAGATCTGTAAATTTACACCTCTTATACATCGAACAATTTCGAAACGAAGTAATCTAATCGGGTCGTCCACTTTTTCACTATTTATATTACAACCGTCGGATCTATTGTAATGATCGACTTTTATTTCTTTCTGTTAGGGTTCCAACAACCCACGCATCCAATCCTTGCCGTAGAGTTAAAATCAAATGGTTGAAAATACGACACGCTATGTAAGTATTTTTACCGTATTTCTCATTTTTCTCGCCTTGAAATTCTAATAAACCCTTGACTTTTCCGGCCTCTTAGAAAAACAAACCCTAGCTATCTTTCTCTCTCTAAAAAAATATCAATATTTTGAAAAAGAAAAAAATTGCAAAATCTTAAATCAAATTAGGGTTTCATACGAAAACTATTTTCTCCTCACCTGCTTTATTAAATCTCTCTCGCTTGCTGGATCTCACTGCTTCATCTTCGTTGTTTCGTTAATTTCCAGGACGGGTAAGAGATCAAATGTATTATACAAATAGTATTTTTATGTGTCAGTTATGTTTATATGTGATTTTTTAGTTTTATTTAGTGTCATTTGATCTTTTGCTGTGGAATCAGTTGGAATTCTTTAGTTTTGTGGTTATCTTGAGTTATATTGAAATTTGGCTGTATTTTTGGTTGATTATTGATTTTATATGTGGTTTTTGCGGACAGATCTGAATGGGAGATGAAATTTGGGGCTATTGTTTTGGGGTGATTAGATTGAGGGATTGTTGATGGAAAATAGCATAGAAAATTCTGCAGGTGTTAAAATTCCCAGGAAGAGCAGATCTTTAGATCTTCAAAGCCTCTATAAATCTGGGGTTTCCAAAGAGGTACGGAGTAAAAAGGATTTTTTTGAAGAAAACCACTGTGAAGATGTTAACAAGAAAAAGAAGAGGAAGAGTAGAAAGGAGGTGCCTTTGAGTCATTTTGATCCCCAGGCTAAAAAGAGGAAGGAGCATGTCAATGAGGTGACACCTGAGTTGGAATTGAAAGCAAAATCCAGCAGTGACAATAATGGATTGAATGACATTTCGCTTGCATTGGGCGAAAAAGCCAACATTTTTAAAATTCCAAGACGTCCACGTGGTTTGGTGGGGCGGAAAAAGCTTGAAAGGAATCAGGATACTAAGGAGCTGGGAATTTCTGATTCTGTTGATCGGGTTGAAAAATGTAGTGCTGAAATTAATAAGTACGAGGATGATGGTGGTCCAGATGACGAGATAGTTAAGGTAGTAGACATTTCTGCGGCAAATGTTGTTCGTTCAAAAGTAAAGCGAAGGGTCGGCCATGATGAAGTTAAGGAGAGCAGGACGAAAGAAGCTCGACGAGCTAAGGAAGAAGATTGTCGTGTTGGTGTAAATAATGGTGGTGTTTCCTCTGAAAAGCGGTGGAGTAACATTAGGAAGAGGAAACATTTGGCCACTGGTAGTGCGAGTAGTGGAAATGCATCAAAGAAGACCGAGCCTTTATTGGGTAATTTAGTCTCAGCTAATCATGATATTGATTTTCAAAATGATGATGGTGACGAGAATGACGATGAGGAGAACCTGGAACAGAACGCAGCTAGGATGCTTTCATCTCGATTTGATCCAAGCTGTACAGGGTTCTCGTCAAAGAGCAAATCTGATGTGTCCCGATGTGCTAATGAATTCTCTTGTCTGGTTTCTTCTGCTCGAGATACGGTTAGTCGAGAGGCTAACTCATCTGGTGATGTGGAGTCTGCATCAGCTCATACTGACATCAGGAACCTTAGACCAAGGAAAGAGCACAAAGGGAAGCGCATTTCAAGAAAACGCCGTCATTTCTATGAGATTTTTCCTGGAGACTTGGATGCATACTGGGTTTTGAACCGCAGAATCAAAGTTTTCTGGCCATTGGATGAAACTTGGTATTATGGCCTTGTGAGTGAGTATGACTCCGAAAGTAAGCTTCATCATATAAACTATGATGATAAAGATGAGGAATGGATTAATCTTCAAAATGAGAAGTTTAAACTCTTGCTTCTCCCTAGCGAGGTTCCTCTCAATGCAAAACCTAAAAAGCCATCCAGATTTGATGAATTTGTTCATAAAGGTAAAGCAGGCATGGCTGAAGATGATGATAGCTCTGTAGGGACGTATTTGGACTCAGAGCCCATTATATCATGGCTGGCACGGTCTTCTCGTCGTGTCAAACCTTCACCTAACCCTTTGAAGAAACAGAAAAGCATGCAAGCGCATCTCCCTGTGGTCTCTCAGCTGCGGTTTGACAAATCAGATAACAAGAACAAAGATGTGGAATCCTCTGAAAGCGACAGAAGTCAGCTAACACTGCCAGATGATTCAGATGTTGCGAGAAGGGTTGCTAAATCTCGTGTTGGAACCCATAGTAACTTCCAAAATAGAAATCCTGTAGTGTATATGAGGAAGCGTTTTCGCAACAAATGCGGAGGGTTCTCTTCTGCTTCTAGACATGGCAAAGCACGTGAAAGTTCAACCTGTAAGGGCAAGGTTACTCTTCATGCACCAGTTATGAATAGCATGCAGACTACAGAAGGTTACAAGAGATCTTCTGGATGTGTGGATATTACCAAGCTGTCATGTTCAATTGACTATGATGGTGACCTCAGATTAAGTACATCATTGGTATCTTCTAAACGATTGAGATTTGAAATATGCATACCTGTTTTGCCTTTCCTGAAATATCTACTTGGAAATGGAGATTTTTGGCTGTCCCATACCGTGCTACTGCTTCAACATGGTGCGATTGTGACTGTATCACCTACTATAATGATGGAGATTCTTTTTGTCGACACTTTTGTTGGGGTGAGATCTCTCTTGTTTGAAGGCTGCCTGAAACAGGCTGTAGCCTTAATCTTCCTCATCCTGATGGTGTTCAATCAACCTACTGAACAGAGGAATGTTGACACGCAGTTGCCAGAGACCTCAATGAGGTTCAGACTTTCTTGCATTCAAAATCTAAGAAAGCAGCACCTGTTTGCATTTTACAGTTTCTCCAAATTGAAAGAGTCGAAGTGGCTATGCCTAGACTCTAAGCTTCTGCAACATTGTGTACTCATGAAACGACTACTGGTATCAGAATGCACATATGATAACATCAAGTCACTTGAACATGAGAGCTTTCTGATGCCAAAACCTTGTGTTGGTTTGGCACTGCCCTCATTTGAGGTATTTCATTTTTATCCATGCATATATTATTTTAGAAGTCTTCTTTCTATAGCAGGGCAGGGATTGGACTATATAAAGTAATCTGATTTACTTGCACCAACACAATAAAGTTTGGTAACTTTATATGCTTTATGGTAATAGAAACTGATATTGCAAAATTATGAATAGACCATCTAAATTTTGGTATCAGAATCCGAATTTATTGACTGTATTTTGATTCATTATCCAAGCAAATTTACCAAAAGACGGTGGTGGAAATTCTCAACATCTTCTGCTTAACTATTTTCTAGGCACAATCAGTCTACTCTCTCGGCCTTCATCTGGTTTCTTAAATTTCAGTTTGGGATTCATCATTTTCTGAATTGCCTGGAATCCCTTAATTCTCAATGGAATGAGAAATCACAAATCAGTTAATTATCAAATTCTTCCTTCGTCCATTCCTGCCAACACATCGAGACCTGTAATTTTCTTTATTCAACAGCAATATGCTGTTTGTTATTATTTTTTTTTTATCAAAAAAATGAAATTATTGGAAATAGTATGATATAAGGAATCCTCCACCAATTGATATAGAACAAATCAATGATTTAATACGCCTTTCCAACCTAGAAGAATTGAAGAAGAGGAAAAATTCTATTTCCTTAGATGTGGTGCATTTGCCGAATCAATGATATATAATTCCAGTATGTAAGGCGCGCTAATTTTCGTTCTATTTTTCTTAGGAAGATGCCTCATTGAATGAGGCTCACACCTCGAGGTGCGTGAGCCGTGGCCTCAGTTTTGCCCCTGACATTTGATTTTTTTCCCCCTTCCTTCTATTGGAAGTCTGAAGGTGAATATTAAGGGGCTTTTTTTATTTGGCCCATCTCAAATAAAATAACATCTTGGGCCCATCAATTCTTTTACTTGTTTGACCTAATCAACCCCACCTCAGCATCTTAAAGCTTACTAAATAAGATTTCAAGGCAGCAAACTTCAGTAGCCTGAAAAAACCCGGCAGGTGTTATTAATTTTTTTCCTTTCCCTTTTTATTTCTTTTCTTATATATAATCATATTAATGGTTGGTTTGTTTATTCTGATGTTATATCATTGGATATTTTTTAAGTTTACTTATGGTTTATTATATGTTCATTTTTTGACTTAATGTTTGGTTTGCGGCTTACACAAAAGCAATGTGATGTTTTATAACGTGGCTTATTATATTTGTTAAATATCTATATTAGATGATCTAGATCATCCGGTAGATCTATCAATGATACGAACGGAATGGCGATAAAAAATTGTGTAACCAACAATTTGTTGGGTTTGTTATTAATTATTATGTTGTGGCAGTGTCATACACTTGTTCTCTTTTGTGTCAAAGTTGACAGTATGTACAAGCAATTTTGGTTACCAAGTTCTGCTTCTCGCTGGCACTCACTTCTGGTTTCTCTTGTTGATTAGGGTTTACAGAAGAAAGATGTGCTTGGCATTCTGCCTATGGGTGTTTCTAGAGAATCCTGCAAGATAAGGATGAACCAGGCTGTTTTTAATTTGGCTACAAAGCTTGCAGAGCTTCCACCATTTGCCTTTTCGTTTACTGCTGCACCCGCCTTCTTCACAACACTGCATCTCAAGCTGCTCATGGATCACAATTTTGCTTGCATCAACCTTCAAGATCATGGCATATTGTGCACACTGAGAACTTCAGAAATTTCCTGCCATTCTACTACAGATGACTACACTCATACTGAGTCCTGCTTGGTGAATGTTCAAGATAAAATTGCTAAATATAATAATGTAGGAACATTGTTTACTAGAGCTCCTGCTTCTTTATTGTTTTCTAGTTCTGAACAAGAGTTGGGGAAAGATGTCTCTGTAAGCAATGTTGTTGATAAATCTGACTTGTTTGGGGTTCTTCACAAGGAGAAGTCAGATAGCTCTGAAACTACTGGTTGTTCCAAAGATTTTGAAAAGAATGTAACTGAGTTTATTGTTCAATCACCTCAGCGTGAGTCGAAGAAGCAGATGCATGAGCAGTGTGTAGTAATTCCACCCCAATCCATCACATTTCCAAGCTCCAATCCTGGATGTGATGATGGGTTGAGTGGCATGAGCGTGGAAGTTCCATCACTTGACCAAGTTGATACACCTTTTGGTCGGAGAGGACGTATATCCCGAGAGATTTCTGATGTGAGTTGCAATATGAGTGATGGTCTTGTCCACAGCCCCAATCCTACTGGTCCCAGGAGTACTTGGCATTGTGGTAGAAGCAGCTCGAGTACTGCACCTTCTGAAGATCTGTCACCTGTGTGGCATGACGGGAAGGGAAACTTTATGACCAATGGATTCAGTAATGGGCCGAAGAAGCCACGTACTCAAGTTCAATATACATTGCCTTTCGGAGGTTATGACATAAGTACGAAGCAGAAAACCCATAACCAGAAAGTTCTACCTTACAAAAGAATTAGGAGAGCTAATGAGAAGAGGGTATCTGATGGTTCTAGAAGTTCTCAAAGAAATCTGGAGTTCTTAGCGTGTGGTGCAAATGTTTTAGTCACCCTTGGGGACAAAGGTTGGAGAGAATGTGGAGCACAAGTTGTCTTAGAACTTTCAGATCATAATGAATGGAGATTGGCTATTAAACTTTCTGGGATTACAAAATATTCATTTAAAGTTCAACATATTTTGCAGCCTGGGTCAACTAACCGCTACACACATGCTATGATGTGGAAAGGGGGAAAGGACTGGGTACTGGAATTTCCTGACAGGAGCCAATGGATGCTTTTCAAGGATATGCATGAAGAGTGCCACAATAGGAATATTCGTGCTGCTTCTGCGAAGAACATCCCTATTCCTGGAGTCCGACTTATTGAGGAAAGTGAAATTTATGGAACTCAAGTGCCATTTGTTAGGAATCCTGTAAGGTATTTCCAACAGGTTCATACTGATGTTGAAATGGCGATGGATTCCTCTCGTAATTTATATGATATGGATAGTGATGATGAGCTGTGGTTAATGATAAACAAGAAATCTGACAGTAGATGTGGAGAGATATCTGATGAATTGTTTGAGAAGACCGTTGCCATGTTGGAAAGAGTTTCATATGTCCAACACCGTAATCACTTCACATATGATGAACTTGAAGAGCTGATATCTGGGATGGAATCCAAAGAAGCTGCTAAAGTCATTTATGAGCATTGGCGAAAGAAGAGGGAAAGAATGGGCATGCCATTAATACGTCACCTCCAGGTATTTATTTAAATCTTTTGTAGTAGTACATGGCTAGTACCCTGGACACTTCAGTAGGGGAGTGTATTTAGCATGGTAGTGCATATCCAATATCTTTACATGTAATTTCATTTTATGATCAATTTATGATATCAACATTATAATGCAGTATTATTCGGACCCAGCCATTTGATTTATTTCGAAGAAAAGATAATGCCAAATCAATGTGCTTGTATGTGTGCATTTGATTTCTTATTGTCTTTCACTTTTGGTAATTTTAATTTTTTTTGGGGATCCTTACATCATTTTGATGTTGCTGAGCAACTTTTCTTCATCTTGTATGTTATCAGCCCCCTCTTTGGGAGAGGTATGAGCTGCAGCTGAAAGAGTGGGAGCATGCCGTGGCCAGAGGCAACACTGCACTCTCTGCTGGTTTCCCGGAGAATTTATCCCCGCTTGAGAAACCACCCATGTTTGCATTTTGTCTAAAGCCACGAGGTCTAGATGTTCCCTACAAGGGTTCAAAACAACGGTCCCACAGGAAATTCCCAGCTTCTGGATACAGCCATACTGTTTCAGGGGATCAATATGGCCTTCATGCTTCTGGTCGCATTCTATTCTTTCCAGTGTCCATATTTAATTTTTTTGATAGTTGTATCTCTTTGAATATTTATTTTTCTTCATCCTTTGTTCCCTGCTACAAGTTAGTTTTTCTCCCTCCTTTGTTAATATTTTACCTGTTATGGCAGGGAGAAGATCTACAGGGTTTGCTTTTGGAGATCAGAAGGGGTTATATCCAGTCAATGTATATGATTCTGCTGATGCTTCACCATTGTTACAGGCTTCAACTCGGGTACTGTCTCCAAGAGATGCTGGTGGACTAGGAAATTTCTTATTGAACACCGATGCGTCTGAGTGGAATCGTCAAACCAAATTTTATAACAACAAACGGAAGAAGCATGGATTATATTCATCTTATAATAATCAGCACACAATGGCCTCTTACAACAAGAGAACATGGAACACAAATGGGGTTCCACAGCTGAACACGGGTTTAGCCGAGTGGTCAAGTCAGAAGCCCTACTATTTTGATGGACACCACAGGCTTGCGGTTGAGCAATTGGACGGGTCAGATCTTCATGAGTTCCGATTGCGTGATTCGTCGGGTGCGGCACAGCATGCGCGTAATATGGCTAAACTCAAGAGGGAGAAGGCCCAGAGATTGCTTTACAGAGCAGATTTAGCTATCCACAGAGCAGTAGTTGCTTTAATGACAGCAGATGCAATCAAAGCTGCTTCAAACTCAAATGGCAGTGGTTAAATTGATTGGTGTGATTATGTAATTATAAATATCTTATCGAAGTTGCATGACTATTTTGAGTGGCCCCTGTTTTTTCCGAGATGTTTGACTGCCTTCTTTGTCTATAGCAGCCAGTATTGGCTAGAGCAGTTAGTGTAGTAAATGTGGGCTTCTGCCAATCCAGATAGTGCTTTTCCCCAGCAAAACCAGTTGTCGTTATTCCAGCAGTCCTGCTTTCTAGCCTTTTTATCCACTTTGCTGGAAGGAGCCGATTTCAATTTTTCAGTCAGATGCAACTTCTACGGTAATTTTGCCAGCAAGGGCGTGCGGAATTTTTGCTGTCAAGCGCTGTACAGAGAACTTTTTTTGCCTTTTTTTTTTTTTTCTGTTCTCCTTTTGCTCTGCTCTACCATTCAACCTTAGGTTTAGTGTTCCATATTAGTAGAGTAATGAACCCAAATAATATACATCTCTTGGAATCAGTTTGTGAGTTTGAAATTGAGCTTTTCAGCATGTATTTACAGGAAATTTGAGGAAGTGATATGCTGCAGGTAATTTTTCCTCAAATTCTTCATGATTATTGGTAAGATTAGATCACATTATTTTGGTCATGATCAACTGTTCATACGTACGGATCTCGTTGTATAAGCTTGTTGTGGTATTAAGAATCATGTCGACCCCTTCCAAAGATTAGGTGGGGTTATTATGTTGGCAATAATGACAGAGTATGAGACTTATTCACTTGTTTTTAGGTTAATTTTAGGGGAAATAGCGCCCAGGTCCTAAACATTTCAATTAGTTGCAAATTATATTCATATTTTTCATTTTTGCACCCAGTCCCAAACCATTCATTTTAATGGCAGGTAGAGGACAAATGTACGGAATCCGTCCATTCCTTCGTTAATTGACCAAATAATTAAAATTGACTCAATTTGACCAATTAAGTGAACGGTAAAAGGATCGTGTCACTAGACTTTTGAGGGAAGTGGGAATAGTGATCCACTATTTTACTCTTCACTTAATTGGTCGGATTGAATCAAAATTTTAATTCCTTGGTCAACTAATGGAGGAATGGACGGATTTTGTCCATTTGTTCTCCAAGTGCAATTGAAATGAAAGGTTTGGAACCTTGTATACAAAAATGAAAGGTTTTGAGTATTGTTTTCAACTAACTAAAAGGTGTGGGATCCCAGCTGCAATCTTCCCTTGATTTGATTAGTCTTTGAACTGTGATGAGTGTTTGGTTAAAAATTGCTTTTTACTGTTACGAGTAATTGAGAAACTACTGAAGAAATGCTTGAATTTGAGAGATGACCTTCCAATACAACATGCCTCGCACTATCTTCGGCTCTGGAGCTTTCCTTCATCTGGCACGCTAGGAAAACCATGCCATTTTCTTAGAAATCCTTTTTGAGCATTAATGGACTGTGTTTAGACGAGGAAATCGACAAGGAACCCAATATCTTGCCATCTTTTGAAGATCATAACAATTAACAAGCTATTTTCTAAACAAAAATCAGCCAATGCCCTTCTGGTTCATCCTGTAATCTTTTGCTGCATTCCTGTTTTGCTTGACAAAGTCCATGCCCTTCCACTTGACACTCAGTCCTTCATCCGTTTTGTATGCTTATTCCCCTTTGGAACTGCTGTTTTGTCAGCTCGATATTGTGATCTTTTAACACAATGAAGATGATACATGTATGGTGGGTTGAACTAGATATTTTTGGACTTCTCTTTTCTAATTTTGACGAGTTCAATCTGATTCGACTTATCAATATATGCTCCAAAAATTGCAACTCCATGATTCAGTCGTGGTAACATTACCTAGGGATCGTGACACTATTACATAAGCACTTTTTATGTTTTGTCTACTCAATAAGACTGATGATACAAAAAAAGTAGCAAAAATATACTAAAACTTCGAACTAAAGGGATGTCAATGGGGCCTAGGGTCGCTCTCTCTGTCTCTGGAGTCTGCGGATTAAAATATTTTCATTTATCGTCATATTTACTAGTTGCTATTATTTTTTATTTTTAAAATATAATTTAAATTTAAATTATCAAAATAAAAGAAAAGGAAAAAGTAAGATTGAAGTGAGGATTATGTTCTGTCCCATCCCGTCCCGTCGCGTCCCGATTCCTTAGTATTGGCTCGTTGCACATATTTTCAGTAATATTGTATGTTTGGTAAACTCAAAAAATTTACTATAAGCTAATAAAGTTGTGTTAACAAATAATATTTTTAATTAGTGAAGAGTAAGTTGTATTCTTACTTTTAAATCAATTAACTTATTTATTTTTATATTAAATCAATTAACTTATTTATTTTTATATTAAATTTTCACTCGTATCAGCAACAGCATCTACATCTACATTTGATGTGGTGTTAGCTTAAGATCCACGTATAAAAGAATTGAAATTTCATGAGTTGACTCAATTTTCTAGTTGCATTTTTTATTTCTTCTTATTTTCTAAAAATAACAGTCGCCAACCGTCAAAACCGCCAAAATTCCCTCCTTACCTATCTTCTTTCTCCAGCCAAAAAGCCAGCAAAAGCTCTTCCTTACAACTTTTTCTCTCTAAAGTCAAAACCAAACCATGAAAAATTGAAAATCAACCTCCCTCTGCTTCATTAATCCATCAGCCAAAAAATTTAGAAATTTCTCTTTCATTGCCAAGAAAACTCGAGAAAGAAAAGGTAATGGACAGACGAAGAAATTTTTTTAAATGTACTTAAAAATTTTATTTATAATTCTAATTATTTCAATTTTGTAAGGTTATTTGAAAACCCATGTTGTTAATAATGCCCATGTAATAATATAAAGAATACGTCGAATTAGTTTCATGGCAATGCTATGAGCAATTTTATGTAAAAGTTTTTACTTATTTTCATGGGTTTTTATTCTTATGTTGTTCTTTTATATATGTATGTTATAAGGCAGGTAGAGCTTAAATTGGATGATAAAATGCCGCAGCGAGTGAAGGAAGAAGAGAGAATTGAAAGGATCATTCGTGATCTATTGAAGCTTCCAGAGAATAGGAGATGCATCAACTGCAACAGTTTGGTATGTTTTGGTTCTCATTGCTTTTAATTTTGAGAATTTAAGATTGATAATACTCTTTATTCTTTAACATTCCGAACTCGAGGTGTCAAACGAGCTGTATTTTGGATGGCGCTTGCATGTTTGGGTGGGGCTTATAGGCACCAGAGAGGAAAAGCATGCTCTTGCTTATCTGGCTGGGCAGGCCTTTAGAAAGTGTGACTGCTCCCCGGTTTGGGTAAAAATGAAACCTATAGTTGCAGAAGTAGGAAATCGAGATTATGCGAGGTTATACACGAAATATCCTCTTTAGCTCCATGTCTTTGATCCCTAGGAGGTATCAAAAATGTTTTTCTCTCTCCACTAAAGGAAGGTCAACCAATGTACCAGCCAGCCTGGTCTGGTTTCACACCTGTAGTCTAGATCAATTGCAGCTGGGAGCCTGGGACGGGCCCTTCTGGAAATGGGTGGGGGGGTTGGGCAAGCCCAGCCTTGTTTCACACCTCAAGTCTAGATCAATTGCTAAACTGGTGAACTTTTCTTCGATGCAAGAGTTGTGAAATTTTTAGGGCACTCTTTATTTTTTTCTCTCTTTGTTACGTTTTATTTTATTACTACTCACGAGTTATGTTTTGTTAGAACCATGTAAAGACTTGTTAATAATTCCAAAGTTTTTGGCTTTCAAATATATGCACTGGTTTGTCAACCAAAGATGCTCACAATACAGGATATGATATTTGCTAAAATTTCGCATCTTGTTATATTTGGTCCATTGTTGAGCACATTAATGAACTAAACATTGTTTAAAAATAGTGTTTGGAATCGTAGAAATAAAACAACAAGCTAAACCTTATTCTGAATATGTGTTTGGAATTATGTATATTAATAGTAATCCGTTTTTCATTATACATTTTTCGCTTGATAGAGAGACATGTATACTTTCAGATCCTCACTAATTTTTACTTATTTTCTGTTAAGCAGGGTCCACAATATGTTTGTACAACTTTCTGGACATTCGTATGCACAAATTGTAGTGGAGTGCAGTAAGTTTCATAAATAGCATGCCGATTTTTAATGAAGTAAATAATAGAAGAATAGAGCCAAATGTATAAAGGGATAATTCATTGTTTAATGATTATTTTCCTGGCATAATTTCAGTCGGGAATTCACACATAGAGTAAAATCAGTGTCGATGGCAAAATTTAATGCAGCAGAAGTTAGTGCTCTTCAAGCTGGGGGAAATGAGGTTTTCATTCTTAATATCCAAAGTGATAATGCTGTTTTTTGTTTTATTTAAATTCATTTCTGATAAAACTTCTCAAATTTCTTACTGGTTAACCTATATGTCCTTCATAGCGAGCACGGCAAATTTATTTTAAAGTGTGGGATCCACAACATAATTCTTGCCCTGATGCTAGGTAATCTATTCTTTGGTTTACCTGTGATACAATTTCGTGTAGAAACAATTGGTATTATAATTATGTATGATGATCTTCAGTAATCTTCATCGAATTCGAGATTTTATTAAGCATGTCTATGTAGACCGGAAGTATACTGGGGAGAACAGTTTGCTTCCAATGGTTAGAACGGTAAGTGTATTTCTTATGACCATAGAAGATTTTATACTTTTTCAGACAATGTAATCGTCAAGATTATAGGACCATGTCCTGTTCGAAATTATGTGTATTTTTAAATCATGACGTTATTAATGTCGCAGAAGCCCAAGTGTGATACTTATGAGAAGCATTCTTTTGAAATAGCTGGTAATGTTGGGGGAGATGACATTAATGAACGGAAGTCGTTTGAGAAACTTAGTCCTATCGTGACAAATAATGAGAAAAAATTAAGATATTTCATGGAACAAAGAAGTCCTCGGTACAGCCAAGAAAATATGAGATCTGGGAGTCATAATGGGGGTCGTTCTTCTACTCGCTTTGAGATAGTTGATGACAGGTATCGAGATGATGGAGGAGTTAGGCATTTTGACAGGTATTCGAGTAAAGAATCTAGGGCCAGAAAAATGTCTTCCAATTCTCAAACGATTCGGGAGACAAATTCTCCAGCAATATGCCCAGTCAAAGATATTTTAGGCGAGAAGCCTCTGAGAATTGGCGAATGTCCTAAAGCCAATGATGGAAGGAAAGTTGATGGCTCTGCAAGAGACCTGGTGAGTTCATTCTTTGATTTTTGCAGATGTTTAACGACATTATTGAACAGTGTTATGATATAAGTTCTTGCAGATTGAAACTCTCGCACTGTACTGTTGATTTTTGAAATTTGAATGAATTGTGTTTTGAAGTTTTGGTTGTTTTTATATAGCAGAAGGCAGCTGATTCTACTAATCCAAATTCTGAAAACGAGAAACCAAAGGAAAACAAGACAGTAGATTCTAGTAGCTTGATTGATTTTGTTACCAATCCTTTGGCTCCTGCTAAAGCAGAGCCACAGGTACAGCAAACTGCTTCATCCGCTCCATCACCAGCAGCCGAAAAGGTGTTCAATGCTCCAAATAGGAATTCATTGGAGTTCTTATTATTTGAATTGTCAGCTCCTGCGGCGTTGCCTGTAGACAGTACACCTCAAATACATACCAGTGCTGATGCTCTTTCAGGTGCACCTATATCTTTACCTGATGCTATGGATGCAGGATTGACAACTAGCATCCCCAAAGTTTCCAACGTCGTTGGACCTCCTCCTTCAACTATGGAGAAGGACCAAGCATGGCCCAGCAATAGGACCAATGCTACGGGGGAAGTTGTTGATGCACAAAAGTTGCCTAATGATCAGGAAAATCTGCCTTCTGCGTCACCTAAGAATAGTCACTCTAATACTCCGCTAAGTACATCTGTTGAAACTTTATATGATCAGGTGATCATATAGAACTTACAAAATCAATTTATTTCATCCAAAACCGTTTTGCCCCCTAAAAGAAAATATTGAGAATATCAAACAGTATTGTCTGCTTATTCATAGGGTATGAACTTTCTATAATAAAAAAATTTAAAAAAAAAAGAGAATTTACATTTTTGAAATTTGAATCTTGCACTATGCTTCTGGGTGTGTTGTGTATGCAGTATTGGACAATAAAATAAATATGATTTTAGCCTTTTTTTTGCTCTTTAATCTTGTCTAGTACTGTCTAGTTCCCTTGACAAACAAGCCACTTAATGTTTTGGTCTTAAATAGAGCATGTTATTATCTTTGTTGTGCTTGCATGCAGCAGGGAAATATAACATCTGCAACAAATGGTCAAGGACCTGTGCCAAATTCCCCATCTGGGGAACCATCTCAAGCTTCCTCCAAACCGACACAGGATACTGGATTGAGAGATGTATCAAAATCTACAGGACGAAAGGAACTTCCTGCGGTAATGNATTTTAGCCTTTTTTTTGCTCTTTAATCTTGTCTAGTACTGTCTAGTTCCCTTGACAAACAAGCCACTTAATGTTTTGGTCTTAAATAGAGCATGTTATTATCTTTGTTGTGCTTGCATGCAGCAGGGAAATATAACATCTGCAACAAATGGTCAAGGACCTGTGCCAAATTCCCCATCTGGGGAACCATCTCAAGCTTCCTCCAAACCGACACAGGATACTGGATTGAGAGATGTATCAAAATCTACAGGACGAAAGGAACTTCCTGCGGTAATGATTGATAGAATGCTACAATTTGAGAACTCTTAGAAACTTTCATCTGGACAGTTTTCTGCCAGAAGTGAAAGGAAAAACCTAAAATGGCTTATCAAACTCAGGCAACTTGTAATCTGTCACTCATACTGTGCAGGACCTTTTCACATTTAATCACATGGCATTGGCTTCAGCAGTTCCTAGTTGGCAAGTGCGTGTGCCTCATGGAATGGGATACGGCATGCAATTTTATCCAGCTGCAATGGTAAGTCACATTCTAAACGATAAACTCACTATTGAGTATTCTTAAAAGGTTTATCTTAATACAACATGAATCAGAAAATTGAACTTCTTTTACAGTCGATGGATTCTTCCACGAATTCTGCAAAGCCAAGAAACCCGTTTGATCTTTGTGATGAACGACCACAAATTCAAGCTGCAATGGTACACACCCATCTGTTTGCACCTGATCTAATGATCTCACTCTAGTGTTCTATGACATGTTTGGTATATGAAGCTAAATAGAAAAGACAAACTATTAACTTATTTTTCTTACTGTCTAAAATCCTGCAGTTCACTTACTGAACAAGCTAATAATTTTGCTGAAATATCAACTTGGCAATAGAAATTCATGCACATTATTATGATTCTTTCGTGTCGTGTTTGCACTTTGGAAAATTTATTGAGAACCACCTAAATCAGTGAACTTTTAAGAGACTTAAAACCTTTAACCTAATAAAGTATCATTAGCAGTACAATTTCAAAATGCAGGGGCTCATGTAGTACATATAAGTTATACACACAGTTCAAGAGTAACAGCTCATTTATACCCTTAATGATACCATTCAATGATTCAATTGATTATTTTGATATTTTCCATGTCCATTAATTTGTTGAAAGCATAGTGCTCATAACCAATAATCATTTTGATGCAGTATTCATAGGAATGTGATTCATGAGTATACTTTTTCAACATACGAACCTTGGAAATTATTCCCTTTTTTCATTTTCTTTGGTTTAGTTTCCGGCCATCGAATCTTTGCACGGAGCTCTACCTAACATGGCACCCCTCGCGGGTTTACAGCCTCATCCATTATCGCCTTATGCATCAGCACTGGCTTCACAGGTTTCCCCTTATGGGGTGAACATTCCTCGTGGTAAAATTGTTCTATTTTTGTCAGTTAATTTAAATATATACCCACATATAAAAGTTGATCCCAACTTTATCGATATTCACGTGAATTCTATAATTCCAGGAGCATACATGGGGCAGCAATCACTCGATAACCCGCGACTTACTAGGTATGTTTTGGATTTCAGGAAATATATTTTCGATAATCTTTCATTTTCTCAATGAACACACGATTTCAATGGTACAAGTTATTTTCAAAATCCTAGATAGTAGAACTGTACTAATCCAGAGTGATTTGGACCTGTAGAAGAAAGCACTAGGTGACATGTTTAGAGTTAAATATGCTATAGAGGGCACTAGACTTTAAACGAAAATTTCATGTTGGTCACAGAGCCTCATTTTGTTTTAAGTTAGTAACAAACATAAATTTTATTCCAATTTGGTCACTCCGTCTATGTTCAGTAGTTTGACTAATGGAAATGGTGATGCGACAATCTAATTATTTTCCAATTAGGCCACTGCATCAACTACATCGTTAGTTATTAATGGACGTGGATGGAATGACCAAATTGGTGGCCAAGTAGTTTGACTAACGGAAATGGTGACATGGCAATCTACTATTTGCCAATTAGGCCACTACATCAACTGCATCATTAGTTATTAATGAACGTGGAGGGAATGGCCAAATTGGTAGCCAAGTAGTTTGACTAACGGAAATGGGGACACGACAATCTAATTATTTGCCAATTAGGCCGCTGCAACAACTGTATCGTTAATTATTTATGGACATGGATAGAATGACCAAATCAGCGGTCAACTTGAAACAAAGTTTAAGTTCAGTGACTAACCTAGAAGAAAATGAAGTTTGGCGACCTGCTGCGTTTTAAGCCTGACATGTAAGACAGACATGTCTGGGGGGCACACATGATGGGCTCATATTAAGCCAACAGAAGATGACTGACGACATTAAATTGAACCTAACCATCGACATGTCCTTTTGCCCCATAATGCTTAATTGCTTTGGCCTTCTTGGAGACATGGTTGCTAAATTTCATGCATGTTCATCACGTTTCTCATTTTTATTTCAGTTTTTGAGATCCTTGGATTGTGTCATGTTTTTCCTTTATAAATTATTTACAGTTTTAGTCTGTTATCGCAGACCACAAGAAATTAGTCCTAACTTTGGCAGCAGTGAAGACGCCTTTGTCTCCCTCAACCCCGTTCAAAAGTCCAATGGAAGAGACTCGTCTCCCGCTCCAACTTTTCCATCAACTGGAGGAAATCCATTCGGATAGTTTCTCGAAGATATTGTTCTTACCAACGGTTTTGATCCCTCCCTTTACACAAGGTGGCTATGCCATGGTCGACTACGTACATCGAGTTTGGATGTTACTTTTTAAAAAGTTACTTTTTGGCTTAGCCAAACATCCTTAACTTTGTACTATAAAACATGAATATCGAGGATCAGAGGATACTATTATACGTTTAGATAAAAGTGTATATCATGGGATAATAGCATAAATTTGTAAAGCTTGTGATTCAAATTACAATAGACTGATACATACTATGTTTTTGTGCATTTTAACTAGCAAATACACGAGTTAAATGAATTCCGTCCAAAACTACTCACACACGTCCTACCTTGACAATAAAATGATGATGTGGCATCACATTTAACATTACTTTGATACCTAATATGCCAATGAGGATAAATTGCACCAAATTTTTAATGAAAAATATGTTTTCAATGCTCTTGTAGCATGAAAGCACTTCGGAAAAATGATGTGATTTTTATCTTTGTTGGCATTTTAAATGTCAAAGTAATGTCAGATGAGATGTCGCATTATCAATATGTTGTTTCAAGTCTGGCTTTATTAGTAATTTTAGATCGACGACGTTTTTGATTTAAAGTTGAGAGACTATTGAAGTTCAATTTAAAGTTTGTGGATATTTTTCTCACATTGTATAATTTGGAGACAATTCAAATCTTTATACCAGACGATCCAATAACATTATAGAATGGCTAAATATCCCTCGACTCAAAGTAGATCTAAAAAGTTCATCCACGATATGGTAAGTACGATCAACCTAAACACAAACAACAAGAGGAAATGTAATAATTCTTTATTCTGCCACACCAAGCAAAATGAGCCTGCATATATCTACATCAAGAAATAAATCTTCATGAAACCAGCAGAGAAATAAATTTAGAAGAATGTACAAAAATGTCCAATTACATGCTTGTCAATTGAAAAGTGTCTAATTTTGATAACTATTGCAAAAATGGCCAAATTTAGTACCAAATTGCCTATTATACCCTTGATGAAAAATGAAAGAATTTTTTCCTCAATTTGTCATGAATTTCGAGAAGAAAAAATAGCTTCTCATGCTAGCTAATACCTACTGAATTTATTTGTTTTCATTATATATTAGGTATTGACCAGTGATTTTGGGAAAGAATAAAGAAGATGAAGTAGAAAAACCATTAACACTAAAAAATAATTTTATTCTTCCAATTCATAAGAAAATTCATTTCGAGAAATTTGCGAATTGATTAGATTTTCCACAATTTTCGATAGAATGTAACTTTTCTTTAAAATCTTGTTTTTATTGATAAGTTGTGTTTAATAGTTGTTGTTCTTGACATTTCATAATGTTCTCGACATTTTAAAAATTGTTATTGACGTTTGGATCCTGTTTGTCTCGGCACTTAACACTTCATTTGTCGAGAACGAGATTTTGTTATGAACATGAGAGTTTTCTACATTTCATGTTAACATTTTAAGTGTAATTCTTGACAATAAATGTTTTATTTACCCACTTATAGAAAAAAGTGAGTATTTAATGCATGATTGACATGGTACTTTTTAAAATAAGTAGTGTATAAGTTATGCGTCTAGTTACTATTGACCAATACAGTTTTTAGTTATATGAATAATTTTATCCTCATTGTGGAATTTAAAATTGTTAATGATGGTATTTTGGTCTAAATTATAGTAAAATTGACAATGAACAAATTTTGGACATTTTGCAAATGACTATAAAAGTGGACATTTTTTTTATTTATTTCTTTTTTGCAATTTTCTCATAAAAATATCTATTGACTTTTAGGTGACTAAACTTCTATGACAGTAAAATGTTGGCATGGAATTCAAAACGTTCTCGTTTTGGCTACAATATCATGTTCAATCAATGTTACCTATGCAATTAGTTTGACAATCTCACATATCTTGTCCATTGATTTGAAAAATTGTGTTTGAAATCAATGGTAAGAGTCTTTACACTTCACATTTTTAAACTCATTGTACAAATTCATTTGCACTAGTAGTATGGTCCCTCAGTCCTTTGCAGTACGCCTCGCACAAGGCACACAGGCAGTGCCCGGGTTGCATTATGCCCAAATCTCTTATTTGACATTATATATTTTGAATAAATAAATATTAATTTATATTATGTTTTGATATTGTGACGACCATGCAGAGTTAAATGTTACTGACGATCAAATATATATCTAATCGTGAACGGATTATGGACATTGATTATTTATTCATTCGAGTTCTTTGAGGTAACAAAGAGTTATATTATTAATTAATACCTCGTTATTTTGGGAATTAGAATTAACTAACGAACGAACATAGTTTCATAACATATGATCATCAGTAAAAATATTTCTTAACGGAACTTTTCCTTTTCTATTTTAATTTTCTTTTTTTACATATTCTCGATTTATAATAATGTGGTTCTTACACAATTAAATCTTATTCAATTAACTAGTGTCCACACACGCCAGAAAATTATAGAGATAATGTATAGTATTCTAGAGTTAAAACCAGAAATAGACTTACTCTTTTGTTCACTTGAATTAGAATTCCTATTAGAACTCAAACACAAATTGTTTATTTATTCGACAAATCTAGATTTTATTATCGTGTCGTAAGGGGAAAAAAAAGTGAATCGTAAAAAAAACGTCCTTTTTTTATTGAACGTGTTCATTTGTTTTGACTACTTTAACATATTTTCTCATAGTAATTTCGACTCTACCTTCCCGGATTTCATTCTCCAAGAAACTTCATTATATTTGGATTTTCATTCTCCGAGAAACTTCATTTTAATTTATTCCTGTGAATATCGAAGAAGGCTAAAAAATAAGAATGAGGTTGCGTGGGTTACGTGATTTAAAGTACGCGGGTAATTTCAATGGTACAAGTTATTTTCAATATCCTAGATGGTAGAACTAGCATGTTTAGAGTTTGAGCCACATTATTTTGGAAGAATGTATTCTGAAATAGTAGATTGACGGAGAATGTGTGGTTGAAAAAGAGTAGAAGAATGATAATGAAAATTTTAATGAGTACCAAACATGGGCTAAATGCTAGAGGGCACTAGACTTTAAACGAAAATTTCATGTTGGTCACTGAGCCTCATTTTGTTTTTAAGTTAGTAGCAAACATAAATTTTATTCGAATTTGGTCGCTCAATCTATGTTCAATAGTTTGACTAATGGAAATGATGATGAGACAATCTAATTATTTGCCAATTAGGTCACTGCATCAACTGCATCGTTAGTTATTAATGAACGTCGATGGAATGACCAGATTGGTGGCCAAGTAGTTTGACTAACGGAAATGGTGATGCACCAATCTACTTATTTGCCAATTAGCCCACTACATCAACTTCATCATTAATATTAATGGACGTGGAGGGAATAACCAAATTGGTGGCCAAGTAGTTTGACTAGCAAAAATGGCGACACGACAATCTACTTATTTGCAATTAAACCACTGCATCAACTGTATTAGGAACGGATCCAAGATCAGATTACAAGTCGGGTTAATACGTAAAAAAAATTACATATGAAATTTTTCTATGAAAAAAATGAAGTGGGCTGAGGACGGACCGACTATGACCCGGCCCAGTCCACCTTACCTCCGTCCCTAAACTGCATCATTAGTTATTAATGGACGTGGATGGAATGACCAAATTGGTGGTCAACTTGAAACAAAGTTTAAGTTCCATGACTAACCTAGAAGAAAATGAAGTTTGGCGACCACCCGCGTTTTAAGTCTGACATGTAAGACAGACATGTTTGGGGGGCACGCATGATGGGCTCATATTAAGCCAACGGAAGATGACATTAAATTGAACCTAACCATCAACATGTTCTTTTCCCCATAATGCTTAATTGCTTTGGTCTTCTTGGAGACATGGATGCTAAATTTCATGCATATTCATCAAGTTTCTCATTTTATTTCACTTTTGAGATCCTTTGATTGTGTTATGTTTTTCCTTTATAAATCATTTACAGTTTTAGTCTGTTATCGCAGACCACAAGAAATTAGTCCTAACTTTGGCAGCGGTGATGATGCCTTTGCCTCCCTCAACGCCGTTCAAAAGTCCAATGGAAGAGACTCGTCTCCCGCTCCAACTTTTCCATCAACGGGAGGAAATCCATTCGGATAGTTTCTCGAAGATATTGTTATTACCAACGGTTTTGATCCCTTTACACAAGGTGGCTATGCCATGGTCGACTACATACATCAAGTTTGGATGTTACTTTTTAAAAAGTTACTTTTTGGCTTAGCCAAACATCCTTAACTTTGTACTATAAAACATAAATATTGAGGATCAGAGGATACTATTATATGTTTAGATTGAAAATTACAGATTATCAAATTAATGACTATTAAGTTACCAAATGATTATTAATTATCCGTTTTTAGTTTTGAACCTACGTACGGAATTATACAATTAACAAACAACAAGTCACTTTTAATAATTAATAGATGGTTAAACAAACAATACAATTATCACAAGTTGAATTGCCGCAGTTTGTAATAAGAAAATAATAAATAACACCAATATTGATGATGAAGAAACCCAACTGGTACTACAACAAAAATAGCTTTTTACGACATACCTTTTACGGCGTGCAGCTGAACGCCGTAAAACTCATTTATGGCGTGCTATAGACGACATACTTTGCATGTCGTAAAAGATACACCACTTTTTACTGCATGACTTTATATAGCGTGCCCGCATGCCATAAAGAGGTTTTTATGGCATGCAATGCATGCTGTAAAAAGTACATTTTGTTGAGTGTGGGTAGACTTCCGGATCAAGCCAGTTACCTCCAACAATATGTATTACAGNTTGAATTACTACAGTTTGTAATACTAAAGCAATAAATAACACCAATATTAATGACGGAGAAACCCAACTGAATAAAAACTCTAGGACCAAGTCAGTTACCTCCACTGTAGACAATATGGATTGTAGTCCATTTCTAACCTAACAAATTTCACTAGTTCCCGGTGTTGTAATTCTTGTAATCTCCAAGATCTGTTGTTTCTTCAAAACTTACGATCTGCTATCATAGATATTATCTAGCCAACCTGCTAGATTTCATGATCTACCTCCTGTAGCTTCCAAGATTCGCTGTCTCCTTCCAGATTCCTGATCTTCTTCAATTGTCTCTTCCAAGTGGATTTTCAAGAATCTCCAATTCTTATACTTTTCTTGTACTTGCAGTCCACCAGCTCCTGTTAAACAAATAATTCAATTATCCAAAGTTGAATTACTGCAATTTGTAATACTAAAGCAATAAATAATACTAATATTGATGATGGAGAAACCCAACTAAATAAAAACTCTGGGACCAAGTTAGTTACCTCAATTGTAGACAATATGAATTATAGTCCATTTCCAACCTAACAAATTTCACTAGTTCCCGGTGTTGTAATTCTTGTAATCTCCAAAATCTGTTGTTTCTTCAAGATCCACGATCTGCTATCGTAGATACTATCTAGCCAACATGCTAGACTTCCTGATCTACATCCTGTAGCTTTTAAGATTCGTTGTCTCCTTCCAGCTTCCTGATCTTCTTCAATTGTCTCTTCCAAGTGGATTTTCAAGAATCTCCAATTCTTATACTTTTCTTGTACTTGCAGTCCAACATCTCCCAACCTCCAAAAACTTCTAAAGTCCAATTGAAAAAGTGTCTTCTTAAGAATGTTTAGGAAGTACGTATTTTGAATTCTTCAATTTGATATTTTCACAAAATTTGGTTGCTAGATCTCAAGAATGAATAATTTCACATATGAATTGTGTTCTTAGATCTCTTAAAAGATAATATAAATATGAGGCACAAATAAGACAACCACCCAATTTTTGTCCAATGGCTTGGATATTTATATTAGAGGGTAATTGGGTTGAATAAGTCGGAAAAAACTGTTTAAAAATGTAAATTAGGGTTTTTCGAATCGATATCTCGCTCGAGCTAATAGTTAGCGACATTCGAGCGACGACCTCTCGCTCGAGCGAGAGCCGGGCGACAGGCGAGCGACGACGATTCTATTTTTGTCGCTCGAACAGTGTCCAGGCGATGAGCTAGCTAAAATGCGGCGTCGTATTTCTCCTTTTTTTATGCTCGAACCCTGGACCTCATAACTCAACTTATACGAATTGCACCTTAGGTCCTTGACTTTTACAACACGTTACAAATTAGTCTTTTGTCCACAGAATCGCCAATGCTAAAAACCTATCATGGGATAATAGCGTAAATTTGTAAAGCTTGTGATTCAAATTATAATAGACTGATATATATTATGTTTTTGTGCATTTTAATGAGCAAATACACGAGTTAAATGAATTCCGTCCAAAACTACTAACACACGCCCAATAAGGATAAATTGCACCAAATTTTTAATGAAAAATACGTTTTTAATGCTCTTGTAGCATGAAAGCACTTCAAGTCAGGCTCTGTTAGTAATTTTGGACTGAGTTCATTTTTTGGACTAATGTGGTTTATGATTTAAAGTTAAAAGACTGCTGAAGTCCAATTTAAACTTTATGAATATTTTTCGCACATCGTATAATTTGGGGACCATTCAGGTTTTTATACCCGATGATCCAATTACATGTATAGAATGGCTAATATATCCCTCAACTTGAAGTAGATCTAAAAAGGTCATCGGTGATTCGGTGATATGATAAGTATGATCAACCTAAACATGATCAATAAGAGGAAATGTAATAATTTTTTATTCAGCCACACCAAGCAAAATGAGCCTGCATATCTACATCAAGAACTACGGTATGTGTTAGTTGAGAAATAAATCTTTGCAGGTAAATAAATTTCTTATACAGTACAATGTCGGCAGGGAATTCAAAGGGATCCTGTTTTGACTCTATGTAACTGGCTATGATATGATGTTTAATCGTGTTACTTGTACAATTAGTTTGATAATGTATGAATTGGCACGTATCTTGTTCATTGATTTGCAAATTTTGTTTGAAATCAGTGTCAATAATCTTTACGTCTCACACATTGTCAAACTCATTGTACAAATAGATTAATTCTACGATGTTTTTCATGGCTAAGAAGTTTGTGCAGTAAAACATTGTACAAGAAAAAATTGACAGACTTATTACAAGGGCAGTTGGCATTTTTTCATTGGGTTTGGGAAAAAGAAAAAATACAATCATACAGTTGCCAGCGTAGCACCTGTATGGCCCCGGGCAGTTATACAAGTGGAATATCTCAAAAAACTTTGAAGGCAGGTCGTGTCGGGCTTGGCATTGTGCTGCAGTCCTTTGCAGTAAGCCTCGCACAAGGCACTAAGGCTGTGGCCCGGGTTGCATTATGTTGTTAAGTGCAAATAGATTTAATTCATATACACTAAAAAAAATAATTATCCACGATCATTGATTTAATACAAAGATAATAATAATAAAGATTTATTTTGATAAGGTCATATTATCTTTATTAACAAAGATAATAATATTAATAAAGATTATTGGAATGACTATTGTGACGACCATTCATAATTAAATATTATTGACAATCAAATGCATATCTAATCTTGAGAGGATTATGAATGCTAATTATTTATTCGAGTTCTTTGAGGTAACGAAGAGTTATATTATTAATCAATATCTTGTTACTTTGAGAATTAGAATGAACTAATTAACGAACATAGTTTCATAATATGGAATCCTTCACCTATTTTTATATGAACATCATTAGTACAAATATTTCGTAACGGGCAATTTAATCTGAACGGGCCATGGAACTTTAAAAGTCACACAAGTCATCACTGAACTTTGCAAAAGATTTCCACATGATCATTGAACTTTAAAAATCACAACATTCATCATTAAACTTTGCAAAAGGTTTTCCAGTGATCACTAATTCAATGATCTCTTAGGAAACCTTTTACAAAGTTTAGTGATCTCGTAGAAACATTTTGCAAAATTTAGTGATAAATATGGTTATTTTTAAAGTTCAATGACCTCGTGGAAACCTTTTATAAAGTTCAATGATGACTTGTGTGAGTTTTAAAGTTCAGTGATCCGGTGAATTTTTTTTGCAAAGTTCAATGACCATTTGGGTTATTATCAGTGTTAAAACGCATTGTTGTGATGTGATCACAAGAAATTGCACAAGTAAAAAATGGAAGTAAAAAAGAGGAAATCTGTAGTACTCTTGAGTTAAATCACAAATAAATAGACTTATTCTTTATTCACTTGAGTTAGAATTCCTATTAAAAATCAAGCACAAATTGTTTTGTTATTCAACAAATCTAGATTTTATTATCTTGTCGTAAGAAAAAATGAAAAAAGAAAAATATCTATTTTTCTTTATTTGAATGTGGGCATTCATTTTGATAAGGTTAACATATTTTCTCATAGTAATTTCAACTCTAAATTCTCCGAGTTCATTCTCCGAAAAACTCTGTTTAAATTATTCCGGTGAATATCGAAAAAGACTTGAAATACCTATGCATTTAATTAGGATTAAATATATTCTTTAGAATTTCAGTTACTACCCATGGATAATATATTCAGTTTTTGATTTTTTAGTATCTCATGATAATCGATTCAAGTTTTGAATTTTTAGTTTTTTATTCAAATCCCAATGGCACAATAGCCATAGAAACTAGAACAATAGTACATTTAGCCCAAGCTCATTTTTGCTCGACTCGCTTTGGGACGGGTCTATCTGATGACACGGGCCGGTTCAGGCCGTTAACAACTTAACAGCCTGCTAGGCCGGGCAGGGCTTACTGACTCTACTACATTGACTACATCATAAATGCTTGGATTAATGAATCACCAAAGTAGTTGGTCTATTGATCTATATACACAGTGCTTTCTCACACGAAACATTTCAAAATAGAACAAATATATACTTACACGGTACGTAGAAGAGGAGAGGTGTGGCTATGGAGAGGAAAGGTGGCAGCATGGTGGCTATTCTTGTGGTGGTGATGGTGGCAAATTGTGTCTCTGGTCAGAGTATATATGCTTGCTGGGGAGGATGCTACAATCAGTGTTTTCTCAGCAGTGGAGGAGTTCGAGCAGAAAGGTTTCCATGTTATTATCTGTGTTTAAATTCCTGTGTTCCTCGTTCAGCTGCAGATTATCAGTACTATTGCCAGATTGGTTGTTCACTGCAACTCTGCATTCCTGCCAGCTATGGTACTCCTAAAACTCTCCACTCTCTCTCTCTCATCTCCCATGTTAAACTACGGCGTCCCAAAGTTCGTCTAAACCCTTGAGTTGTTAAAAGATTTTTGACAAGTCTCTTCATGTGTATACTGAATGTATGGCAGATGTTCGAGTTTCATAAATGGGCTGCGACGTAATCCCAAGACTGTTGAATAGACAAATCATTTCTAAAAGCTTAAGCTATGGGAAGGGACACACATTTTTCTTCAAAGAACCGTCGAGTTAGGCTGATCATTTTAATCAAGAGTGACATGTGATTACATGCACAATTTTCATAAATAAGTGACGACAAGAACTAATCTCGAGTCCTTTGTCTTTATACCACGTTGAATCGCCTCATCTAAAATGTTTAAGCATATAAATAAAGACAATTATTTGAATTTTATCTTCAATATGAGTGTTCAATTTGGCTGTTTTTCAGAGAAATAGCCTAATTGGTATCACAACTATATTGCAAATTTTCCTATTTCCTAAAAGTCTAATACAGAGGAAACGTGAAAAGACTGCACAGTAAATTCTAAATTCTGGTGGTTGCACATTGATTAGGCTGGTTTACCTCTGACTTCTAAAATGAACAGTAAAATATTGAAATTAATGTGTTTTTCCTTGGCAGATGGTGCAGCAATGGAAGAATGCTTTGGCAGGTGCTCAAACCTCTGCAACGTTTAGAATTTTCCAGCTATGATACACGAGATGTTCGACTAAAAATATTCTTGTTATTGCTTTGACATATATTCAAGTGGATCCAGCTCCACTTTGTTTACTTTCACATCTTTTGTACAAATAAATGATTAATGCAGCATGCAAATGAAAAAATTCCTGTATTTTCTCCTATTTTTCAGGTGTCAAACTTATTTATGTACCTTGTTATGCTTTTAAAAGCAAAAGAAAAATAATTGGACCACTTCTTATTCTTCTGGTAATGCATAAATACAGTGTGACATAATACCTTAAGTTATGTACTGAAGAAAAAGAGATAAACAGAAGAACAACAAAGCAAGGAAGAACAGAAGTGCCAAACTTATTTAAATACAAAGAAAATCATACAATATTGATAACAAGGAAGAATAAAAAGTTAAAAATCTCATCTATTATACTATCCACTACTATTCCCTAGTGTCCTAAATGTGCACCTAAAGAGTGTTTGGCACGTGCAACTTGACTCAACACTTCCGTCAACAAGATTTTAGCTTATTTTTCTTCCTTAATATTGACAAGGTGTTGTTGTGTCCAACTTTAAGGGTTTCTATGACACCGAACTATGGAATGAGATTGGCCATCACCCAATCTTCTTAGAATCAAATGCACAACAATCCCACAAATAAATCCAAGTTCTGCACTTGAGCCAACAAGTGAAACTTGCTGTGCAAATAATATAACGAAGGATTCTTCCTTGGGATTCATGTGCCTTGAACACATTTCAAACTCACTCCCAGAAAGCAACAGAAGAACCCATGAAACCCCAACTGGAAATTGATCCAAAATCTTCTCCAAAGGACTGCCTAAAACCAATCTCAAAACCAATTTTGCTAATGAGCTACACCAAGAAGTGCCATACACCCTCCACTCCTCCCACCAAATTTGTAATGCCCGGCTAGCCCTACATTGCCATGGCAGCATGGCATTGCACCAAACCAGCACCTGATCAAGTCCATTAGCCCGACATTATCGACATGGAAGTTTCTCTTCCTTCCATGAATGTTTAGATATCTTCACAATCGATATCAGATGGCCATAATTTGAACCCTTTAACAGCTTTAGACCCTCTGAATACGACCAAAACTACACCCAACAGGAAAATGATAAAAAGCTGAAGGAAGAGAAAATATAATTTTCCTTAATTTGCTTCTTCTTTGAAGCCTGTTTGGATCATCATTTTCACTATCAATTTCTCTGTAAATTGAATCTTGCACTATGTCAAGGGGCCACCTGGAAGGGGTACATGGATGCGTAAGAACGGTTATTCTTTTATTACTGCATATATAGATGTAGTCATGTAGATTGGGCTGGCCGTACTAATTATAGACGATCTACAACGTGATTTTGCACTTTTTTGGAGGGACCTTGGTGACACAGAGGAGTAAAAAGCAGAATGTTGTTGCACTCTCCAGTGATGAAGCTGAATATCAAGCAATGGCTTCCATTACAAGTAAAATTATTTGGCTTTGCTCTTTGCTGAAAGATTTGGAATTTGGCTCATCACAGCCTACACAGATGTTTTATGATACTCAATCTTCTATCCATATTGCTTCAAATCCAATTTTTTATGAGAGGACAAAACTCATTGAAGATGATTGTCATTTTATACGAGAACGGGTTCAAGCCAAGGGTATTTGCACTCCTTTCGTTGGTAGTAGTCAACGATTGACTAATATTTTAACAAGGGCTTACCAAATTTCATGAGATATTGTCCATGTTGTGCTCTTTCGATATATTCGCACTAATTTGAGGGGGAGTATTATAGGAGAGAGATATCTGAGGATATTTGCTAATATTGGAGAATATATTATGGCTGGATTTGGAGGATATTTCTTAATTATGGAGAATATATTGTGGTAATATGGTTTACCACAATTGAAATATTTTTATGATTTGTTTATCTCCTTTCCTAGATTGCCTCATCCTTAACAAAAGTAACCTTGATTTAATGTGACTATATATATGCGTCATTGTAAACTCCAAACGTAAGTGTATACAATACAATCTCCTCCCTTTTCTCATGGATGTAGGTTTGTCACAATGGCACTGAATTACATAAATCTTTGTGTTATTCTTTATTAGTGCTGTTTATTATTGTATTCTTTGTATATGTACTAAACTATACACAAACAATATATGTATGAATGATAACAACTATTTTTCGAAAATAATAGTGGAGGTTTCAATCTTTCACTGAGTTAAATATGGTGTCAAAGGCCAAAATGTTTCTACGAGCACATGCAGGTCGAGTTGGGGAAGGGTGGCAACGAAGTTACGAAAAGCAGTAGTGATTTTAATAAGGTTAGAATTGAACAAAAAACAAAATGACTTTTATTCATAAAATCAAGAAAATAAGCCTTGTTTCACTGATGCCCATCAGAATAGGGCCTCTTACGAAAATTCCCCTTCATCACCTGACAATGCAAAATATTGTGAACGTGATGTTTCAATTTAAATTCATTCTTATTATATAGGTCCACAAATTAACCCTCACTGTATTTCATATTGATATAGACTGTACAATATTATTTCAGAAGGTTAACCTAGTTAGATGGAATACCAAAAGCGTTATATGTTGAATTACCCTTAATGTAATCAAGAAAAGTAATCAAATTATTGGAAAGGTACAAATGCACCAATCAAGAAAGAGAAAACTGCTTCGAATGATTTGAAAGATAATGTAACTGTGAAATCTGGTCCCTTTTGCAATCTACATTCGACGTCCTTGTTCCTGTTATATTGATTTATAACCTTTGCACCCATGTTCCTGCAGCAATGTATTCCCCTGTTGAAATCAGATTACTGACTGCAAGATTGATTCCAGTAGATTGCCTTCTTTTTCTTTGTATGTATTTCCAGTTAAATTCTTGGTCAGCCCTTGAAAGACATCATACCGGGGTCAATAATTTCAATCCTTCAAAAGAAATCTCGTTTTCTTATTTGTTTGATGTGCAGTAAAGAGATGGAGGGATGTAACTATTGATTTGGTGGTGGCTGCATTTCTCGTGAACATGGGGAGGGCGTTAAAGGTGTTGAGGGTTGCATACATGGACATAGTGGTGTAGGGGACGGCGAAGGTGGGAATGGGAATGGAGGAGGTGGTGAATTGTTAATATGTGGCATTGGCGAAGGTGAAGGCAGAACAGAACTTGGTGGAGGCGGAGAAGAGAGTAGTGGTGGGGGTGCCAAAGATGGTGGGGCTGAGAAAGGAGGTGGTGGGGAAGGTATATGTGGAGGTGGAGGTGAAGCTGCTGACGGCGGTGAGGGGTGACGAGGGGAATAAACCGGCGGTGGAGGAGATAATGAACATGGCGGTGGAAGGGTAGCACATTCAAAACTGCTACAACTAATCTTCTGAGACAGGAACCTTTGACACTGCAACATGGATCTTTGCTCCGGTCTCCCTCTAAAACAATTCCTTCTGTCATTAAATTCGGGCAGCTTCAAACAATCTGGTACTTCATCTGAGAAAAAATTGTACTCATACCCGAAATTCTTTAACTTTGGAAGTGAACATATCGCATTGGATATCTTCCCGGACAACATATTATGAGCCAAATTCATCTGCTCCAAGTTTACCATATTCCCAATACCTTCAGGTAATGAACCCATAATTTGGTTATGGCTAAGATCCAACACAGTCAAATTCTTTAGCTTTCCAATTTCACTAGGAAAGCATGAACTGAGCCCATTATTTGTAAAAATCAATTCATTTAATCTTCCTGCCATATTCCCTAAACTTGCTGGCAAGCATCCTTGAAACTCATTGTTAGCTAGAACAATTACAGACACTGTTGACTTGCCCATGTTGTCGGGCAATTCAGAAGAAAATCTATTGTTATTGATAAAAATTGCATCAAATTCTCTTTCAAATATTTCCCTGGGAATTTCACCTTCATATTCGTTGAATCGAATGTCCAGATACTTTAAACTTGGCAATTGCAGGAGAATTTCAGGAAATTTGCCTGCAAAGTGATTGTTGCTAAGATCAACCTCATAGAGGAGCCTCAGATTCAAGAAACTCTGCGGAATCAGACCACAGAATCTGTTAGAGTTTATGTGAAACAGGGTAATGTCATATAGCAGCCCCAATTCATGTGGAAGGTTCCCGGAAATGTCAGCATGGTTGATATCTATACCAGCAACCGTGCGTTCGGAGGGATCATCGGGTGCGGGCCAACAAAACACCGGTGTAGTTACACACTCTATGTCCGATCCAGTTACCTGTTATGTTTTTTGGATCAGATATTATGGCTTCCTTCCAAGCTTGTAGTGCAATGTAAGCATTCTGTAATCTTGGGTTCTCGAATTTGAGGGACGGGTTGATTGCAAGAGAGTCTCCATTGTAGGACAAAGCCCGTCGCCTTTGATCAACGAGGATATCATCAATGCCAGCAGGACGACTGCCAGTCGAAGCCAATATCTGATGGGGGTTGGAGATATTGAGGAGAACAAAAAAGATGGTGAACAAGAAAATGCTGTTTGAGCCAGAAAAGCGATGCCAATAGTAAATCTTTCTCGTCATTACAGGCTATATTTAGCATCAGATTTCTGCATGCAACTTTTTGTGAATGAATTTATTTCTTGGATTTAGGAGGTTATGGAGCTACTTTGGAAAGAAATAATTTGCAGGAGAAAAAAGAATTGTAGGGTATTTGATTGATCAAAATTTCTTGTGGTGAATGAAGCTGAAATATGGTAGGCATGCTGCAGGGTTCTTGTTTGTAGTATAGAGCATGTTTGCAAAGCTTAAACGTACGTCACATTTACTTATAGCTTATTCTTTTCTTCTTACAACTAAATCATGTTACTTCGCGTGTAAACTTATAACTTATAAGTTTTTGTGCTTAGCAAACATGCACTTAGATGAGCATTTGTAGCGTTTCCTGTTGTGAAGGGACCTAATCAGTTGGATCTTGAAACATTTTACCAGGACAAAGAACATTTGAAATTTGAGAACAGGTCATCAGTGTACTGTTTATATTTCTGAGTTTAACAGATACTCCATATATTTAAATTCGTTTATAAAAATAATCACTTGATATATTTGGGCTATTCGCTTCTATATGAAAGTGAATTTGCATTGGGAGGTCAAAAAGAAAAGGTGGTATCAAATACCCAATTCGAATCTTAGATTTTGACGAGGAACTGAATCGTGGTCACCCTTAATTTCAAGAGGCTTAGAGGCTACCTCACATCTATAACATCTCTTCCTAGACCAATCTTGAGAGTTTCAGCTGGAAGTTCGATTAACAAGCACCCTTACGTTTCCTGACTAGCTTCATCTTTCTTGACCGAGCAAAAGATCGTTGCAATTTAAGGCATTACTTACGTGCTATCTTATATTCAAGATACCTTAACCTTAGAGTCGATATATCACATTTATATCAAAATCTTTCTTTGACATTAGACGATCAATGATTCTCTCTATAGAATATGAGTGTGTTCTATATAATATACAAATTGTTTTTGCTCCTATTAATGTGTTTCATTAATTTAAAGCATTAGAACGGTTGGTCACATAAGACAACCAATAACTCTTAAGACACGTTTAACATACAATATTAGCAATAACCCGGTTTGAACTTTTTTCTTCTTTTTTTTTTATTCACAGCGTCATTTAATATTGTCTAGTTGTCTTGTCGAGCATATCAATGCCTATTCCTTAAGCTCACTAAAATGTTAGCAGATAAGTAGAACATTGAGTTGTAAGCACAAAACGTCCTTGTGTATGTAGTTCATTGTGTAAAATGTTCCAACGTTACATTTTTTTTTTTAACATTTTCACCATTACTTCAACATTTCATTACAAAAATCATCATTTTCTCAATAAAAAACTGTGAAATAACGAATATATCCTCCTATTTAAATTAAGAGAGAGAGAAGAAAAGAAAAATAAAGAACTAATTGCAACAACACTCTCGAATTATTTTAAAAATACAAACGAGTCTTAACACGGAAGGAAAAATTCTTTCTAAGGAAAGAATACAGAAGGGAAGTGAAAAAATACAAGAATTATTTAGAGTAAAGGGTTTTTTGATGATAAAGCCATTAGAGATTCTGTAATTCAATTTCGAATTTTCTTATACTTGATTTTATCATGAAGATTAATGTAAAATTGTTAGTGGCATGATTTTGTGGGATGAATTTATGCGGGAGATGGAAATTTGTTTAATTGTTACTGTACATCGTGGTGGAGGTGGAGGAGAAAGAAAATAGTATTTTTTGTTTAGTTTTTATTTTTTAATAATTTATTTGGAACTCGTTTGAATTTTTTTAAAAAAATTTGGGAGTATGGTTGCAATTAGTTCTTTATTTTTCTTTTTATTTTATTGAAATATGATGATATATTCATCATTTCATAGTTTTTTATTGAAAAATTAGACGAAAATGATGATTTTCGCTATGAAATGTTGAAATATGGGTGGAAATGTAAAAAAAAAAAAGTAACGTTGAGACGTTTTGCAAAATAAACTTCATACATATGGGCATTTTGTACTAATAATCCTAGAACATTCGATGCAACTAGGGGTGGGCATGAGTTTGGTTGTGTTGGCTTTTGCCTCAACCCAAACACATCCAATTTGATCGGTTTGATCATAATTTAACATAAATTAACCCGTGTAAATGTTGAACTCCAACCCAACCAAGTATCGGTCGGATTGTGTTGGGTTGATCGATTTGGAACAATTTTTCAATAAAGATTAAAGTAGGTGGGTCGGGTTTATAATTGACTTATAATTTATGTAATATTAAATCTCTATAGTTGCAATGACCAAAAAAT
>CAIGRH010250308.1:0-11009 GCA_903798295.1 Fraxinus nigra | reverse complement strand
TCTATTTTTTGGTATTTGTATGCATTGAATTAATGTTATTCAACAGCTAGTTATTTTTATATTTTTGAATTTGGCTACGTTAATTTGTAAAAGTTACAAATGAAATCTCATTAGTTATATTTATGTAGTGTTGCTGTAAATGTTAAAAAATCTAATTATGGTACGGAACGGAACCGAACCCGAACGGTTCCATAATTATATTTGAACCCAACGGATCCATTTATTAAATACTCGAAAATTCTAGAACCGAGCAGAACCGACCCACGGACACCCCTAATTATATGTTAGGCCTATTCTATTATGATTCCATTATATGTTAGGGTTTTATCATATCATTTGGAATAGCCGGACCTCTTGTAATCATTTCTGATGTAGTGAAGTTTCTCCTTATCTGCCCATGTTTTTCCCCTTCCTGAGTTTTCACGTTTTTTTTTATTTTATATATTGTCAATTTTCGTTTATCGTAACATTATATAATCCAAAAGGAGATTGATTTTGGCTTATATATATATAGAGTTAACTCTCTATTTTTTTTAAAAAAAAACAAAAGTTAATAAGAGTTTGTTTTAAGAATTGACTCCTTAAAAAAATTCTTTAGAAATACTCTAAACGAACAAATCTCAATGATGAATCGAAATGACATATAAGCAAATGAATTATCGACTTTGTTAGCTCATGGGCAAGCTGACCTCTAGACTTAATTCTAGCTGTTTCAGAGGTTGTGTGCCTGGTAAAAGCACTGGGGCATTTACTTTGTAGGCTAGTCCAAGTGAGCCGTGGAGTTTTAAGGTCCATGTTTAGCGCCAGCCATACAAAGTTGTGCCAGTGCTAATAGAGAGATCAAGACGGCTCAACCATTACAACATGAGAAAAAGAAACAGTCGCCACCTCGAGAGCTATACATTCATAGAATCTTTCACTCTCTCAAACGACACACTGTCGCTCGCATGTCGCCCAACTTTCGCTTGAGCGACAGGATTATCCGAAGAATTTTAATTCGCGTTTAAGACTTTTTATCCGACTCATTCATTCCTAAACCTACAGTATAAATACCAAATAGCCCTTGAACGTCTTTTCAAAAGGTAAAACATTGAAAAAACATTGATTGCTTCATATCCCCTCCATCAAAATCACCCATAGCTTTCAGCCTTCGTTGTTTTGATTTGGACTTGGCATTGAAAACAACAAACCCATTTAATCCAAATACTAAACTACTACTTCCAGTTGTTGTTGGAGAACGTGAAATTGTTCGTTGATCTACATGAGATAGACGAATTATAAAGTTGGGAGTTGGTGCAAGAGCACCCAATCTAGGAGGACTTTGAAAACTGTAGCTGGGAGTTGGTGCATGAGCGTGCAATCCAGGAGAGTTGTAGGAATTGTAGTCAGGATGTCAGAAAATACTAGTGGTAGTCGTGTCTTGTGGATTGTAATTTCATAACTTGTTTATAGTGGATTGTTGACTGATAAAGTGTCCGAAAGTTTTACCCAGTTGAAATTTTTCCGTGATCATTCTTTGTGTTGTTACTGTTTTCATATAAATACGATATTTCAACATAGGAAAAATTGGACTGTTTAATTAATCATCTAGAAATAATTAAAAGTGACTTGTTGCTATTTAATTATTAATTTTTAATTCTACACCACCTCTAGGTGTAGTTTAGGTCGAACCTCTTAATTTCAATTGGTATCATAGTCTAATTTTGATTCCTGGCCTAGAAATTAATTTAGATGAGCCTGTCCCTATCTGTGCCTCCATTTTTTTTACGGAAGCAACTACGCTTACTAAAAGTTCGAATGAGAGCATTCTTTAAAGCATTGGATGAGCGTATTTAGATTAGTGTACAAAACGGTTGGATTGCATCTTCATCCACCGTTACTGGTGTTATTATACCCACTAACATTAATCTTTGGACCAAAGATCAAGTTGTTGATTGCAACTGGATAATAAAGGGATTCACGCACTATTTATGGATGTGTTTGTAGAGGAGTTTATGAGAGTGTTGATGTATGAAACTATTAAAGAGGTTTTGGATATCTTAGAGACCACACTCGAGGGTACCAAGACTATTAAGAATTTCAAACTGCAAATGTTAACCTTTAGGCTTGAAGAAATTAGAATGAAGGACGATGAATCGCTTGATAAATTCTATGCAAAGCTAAATGATATAGTAAACTCGAGTTTCAACCTAGGTGAGAAAATCCTCTAGTCTAAGATAGTTCAAAAAGTCCTTAAATCCCTACCTGAAAGATTTAGACCTAAGACCACTACTATTAAAGAAAATAAGGATTTAGATGAAATTAATATAGAAGAACTCGTAGGATCACTCCAAACCTGTGAGCTCACCATTTAGCCATGAAAACCATTAAAGAGTGAGTTTACTGACGTTGAGACCCTTAGGGAAGACGAAATAGCTTATTTCGTGAAAACATTTCAGAAAGTCATGAGGAATAGGAGAAAACCTCACGAGGGGAAAAATGATGTTCCTAGTAAATTCTCAAAAAATAAGTTTGAGATGAATAACCCTAGGACTTTTAGTAAGAAAACCCAATCAGTTAGATGCCATGCGTGTCAAAGTTTTGATCACTATAGGAATGAATGTCCTAATTTGAAAAAGAATTTGAATAAAAGAAGGGGTAATGCATTAGCAGTGACTTTGAGTGATGATGAATTAGATTTGATTGCTCAGAGTGATACATCTAGTGGCGAGGATGAACGAAGTTTTATGGCTTTCACGCCTATAGCTAAGATTGAATCTGATAAGGAGAATGAAACGGTGGACAATGATGAACAAAGTGAGAATTTTGAGGATGAAACCGATATTCATGAGTCTTATGGACAATTATTTGAAGAGAGTCTTAAAATCAAGAAGGTAAATAAAGCCGTACTAAGAAAAGGTTAATGAACTTGAAAGAGAGAGACAAATAGAGAAAAACTCTTAGATGACCCTTAGGATTTTACCAAAATTTGGGTGAGTTGAAACTGGTAAATGAGAATCTGGAAGCGAAAGTTAAATCCTTAACTAGTGTTCTAGAAAAATATAATAGTCAACTTCATTCATTTATGAGTGGTACTCAGAAACTCGATAATCTGTTATGGATTAACAAGCCTGCTGGAAATAGGCACGATCTAATATACGTTTAAAATGGTAATATTACTTCTAGTATTTTCAAGACCACGTTCGTCCTAACCACCAACAAAATAAGGAATACTGCTAATCCTGAACCCAATAGCAAGAATGTCTTAGGATCGAGGCCCACTAGACAACATAGGATCAATCGTCCTATAAATCGGCAACAACTTTCGAGTAGGTTTGAACCTAGATTTATTCCCACATGTCACCATTGTGGCACACTGAGACACACAAGACCTAGGTGCAAGCAAAAATCAGGATATCTCGAGCAAGGTTAACTTCCTTTTCAATCAGGTTAGCCACTTAACTAAGATGATGACTCAGTTAGGTAGAATCACTTCTATTTCTAAGAAGGTTTAAGGTCAGAAAAGTGGTCTGAAAGGTCGTGAGACTGATCATGCTCTTAAAGGTAATACCATCTATGTACCTCTTTGATCAGGTACTTAGGTGTATGCATGTGCAGTTCTTTAAGTCCATTCATTCTTGCATGCATCTCATTTATTTTTGTTTTGATTTGATTTTTTTTTTTTTGTGTTTTTGCTTTTAAAAGTTCTTTATTTTTTTTAAATAATAAAAAAAATTAAATTATTGGTTTCTTGTGCTACTTGACATTTCTTATTGTTCTTAAATAATGCACTTGTAATCGAGTATGCATTCATCTAATTTATACTGTTATTTTCATTACTTGGTTAGGTTTAATGTTGAGTGTTAAGTATATGTTTCTTCATTTACCATCTGCACAGTACACATTGTGATCTTGTGAGTGAGTATGTACCGCATGTGTGAAGTCTGGGATGACTGTCATATGTTGGTAAGGTGATCTTGATTGTGAATTGACATTTATTTAGATAACCTAAACCCACATATACTCCCCATGTCATAAAATATATATAAAAAATTTGGTCATCTTATACTCTTTTTCGAAATCTATTTGACTCGAGTAATTAAGCTCTAATTGAGTTGGAGTCGAGAAAAGAAAAATATACATGAAAATGAGCTTCATTTTAAGATCCTAATAAACTTGTGGGTTTCGCTTTCATTAGTAATGGAAAATACCTATCTAACAATGATGTTCGCATGTCCTTTCTCACGAATTTAATGTTTGGAGTCTTGATCACGAAAAAATAGTGTCACTTAACACACGTGAGTCACTTATACACTTTACTCCATTTGAACTTGATTTGAGTACGTGGGAATGTTTTTATTGATAGTGCAATACTTGTGAACACGTGCATTTTTTAGTTCATCAGTATGTCGGAAACTTGATTTATTTTAAAAAGGGCTATTTTTCAAAATTTTCAAAAATTCAGTGCTATTTGTGTCATAGGTTTTTCTCTTGCTTTTCACTGAGCGTCACTCAAGCGATAAAAGCAGAGGCTGTCTTGCTCGCTTATCACTCGACTCATGCTCGAACAACAATCCGTATGTTTGAATTTAACGTTCTTTATTTCGCAATTTTTTAAAAATTTTCATTTCCTTCTCACTTTTCCTTCTAATTTCGCCACACCCATATCAAATTCTCACTTTCAATCTTGAATTGGAGTTCTAGCATCCATTATTTAGTTAATTTTCCCACATTTCATCAATTATTCACATATATGCAAGGTAAATTCGAAAAAAAAATAATAGTTCTTCAAATTTTCACATTTTTAGGGCTTTTACTTTTATCCTGTTGATTTATTCATTCCACTTCATGGTAGGATGATTCTAATTTAATTTCATCTTGAATTTCATAATCTGGGTGCATTTTTCTTGATTTCTACATGGTTTTGGCACACAAGTGGTGTATTTTTTTTTATTTTTTTAGGCTTTTTGTTGTTTGAGGCTCAACTCTGATAGAGATTGGTTAAGGAGTAGTTGATGGTTTATAGTTGTGTCGGTTGTGGTGTTTTGGTTGAAATAGTGATTTGGTTCGTCGGTATGTACACTCACACCACGTGATTGATACAACTCTTGGATGTTATTGATGCTTATTGTGTTGATACCCATTCACAAACTTGATCATGTTATGATTGTTGGTTTAAGTTGGTGTCGTTTATCTTACATCTGATGTTGACACCTCGAAGTGACGTTAAGTCACTGCGGCACTTCGTCTATGCATCACATCTTGTCTTCAAGGCATCGGGTCATGATGTAAAGGCTCTATGTCCAGCCTCCAGGTGTCACAACACCATGTCATTTGTGTCCATGCATTGCATAGTTTCATTTGTAGCTAGTTATCTAGTGTTGGTTTGCATCAGTTTGCGTGCACATGGGCTGTTCGTATGACTTTGTTAGGTTGACATCATTTTGGTTTTCATTTCAAGTGCATTATAGCATTTCATTCAGTCATGTCATATGTTGTATTATTCGACGTGAGTCTCTGGTCTACTTCTCGGATGCCATCTAAGCAAGCTCGGACGACTGCATAGACATCGAGTGCTTCTACATCTTTCAGTAGATCACGGTTCATATCTACCACTGCCTAAGAGGTAGTCTTATTTGACCTTTTCCTCGACCTTACTATCATTTTCACTTCTCTGGGTTAAGATCCTTTACTCGTAGATTTGACGCCACCTCCCAGTCTACTTGTTCACGAGTTTTATGCTAACATTCACGATGTTAGCGGTTCTACTTTTAAGGTATTTATTAGGAGTAAGACGATTAAGATCACTCCTGATATCGTGTCTAGTATAGCCTATAAATGGACTATCTTGTCTGTTAGACGGTGTTTAACATACCGTTGGAAGAAGGCCCTAGTGCGATCCGCACTGGCTCTCTCCCTACTAATTTCCAGATTCTGTTGTGCATTGTGTGCACGAATCTACGGTCTATCTCACATACTTCTTCATTTCCTATAAAGAAAGCACGCTTCTTGTATGCCTTATTAAACGACGATTCTATTTATTTATCCTCGTTTAGATGCTAGCAGATTTTGCATACTTTTCGTGTCACATGGACTAAGATAGGGCTTCCTTATGCCTGTTTGATTTACCGCCTTGTGACCGCACTTGGCTTTAGGTTTCCAGAAGAGGTTCCTAGAAGGGTTTCTTGGCTGATTGACCACACTACCATTTCCCATAGTCGGTCTCATGTTTCTTCTAAGCTAGCTGAGCCTATTGATTCAACTGTGGCAGTTGATCCTATTCATGACCTTATTTCTGTTGATCCATTCGATTTTCCTCTTTCTTCTGATCCTTCTCCTGCTAACATTCCCTCGACATCCACTTTTGCTTCTCCTCCTTCAGAGTCCTTTCCACTATCTATATCTGTTTCCATTGATCCATCTATTGCTCTTCTAGGGTAGATGAATGTGTTAATCAAGCAACAAGCTCATATGATGGCAGAGACTAGGCAGCTGAGAGTTATAGTTGATCGACACACTACAGAGTTTGCTACGCTTCGCGGTGCTATCAAATATCTTCAGCGAGGGCTGCATTGGATTCGTCAACATTGAGATGACAGTGCAACTTCTAATGAGAGAACTGATGCTGATGATGCAGCATAGTTGTTAGGCTGCCTCTTGTCATTTATGACAAAAAGGGAAAGTTATTATCTGATTGATATTTTGATATTGTACTTATAGTTCTTGATGAACTTAAGTTTTTGATACTTTGAATGTTAAAATTTTTTATTCGAATGTATATAATATTTGTTTCAGCTAGATTAAGTTTTGATATTTAGTAATATCAATTTTTGTTTTGGTATGTTGGTTTACATTGACACTACCATAAAAAACTTCTTTCGCAACGTTCAAAAAACGTTGCGAAAGACCTTTTGCAACGTTTGTGCGTATGTTGCAAATCTTGAAAGATTGTCAACAAACATTGTGAAAGGTCTATGACAACATTTTTCTGAACGTTGCGAAAGTCTATCAAAAAAGTTGCGAAAGACAGTCTTTCACAACGTTTTTTGAAAGTTGTCGTAGGGTTTTTTTACAGCAGTTTATGCAAATTAATTGGCAAAATTGAAAATGACTCNAGTAATATCAATTTTTGTTTTGGTATGTTGGTTTACATTGACACTACCATAAAAAACTTCTTTCGCAACGTTCAAAAAACGTTGCGAAAGACCTTTTGCAACGTTTGTGCGTATGTTGCAAATCTTGAAAGATTGTCAACAAACATTGTGAAAGGTCTATGACAACATTTTTCTGAACGTTGCGAAAGTCTATCAAAAAAGTTGCGAAAGACAGTCTTTCACAACGTTTTTTGAAAGTTGTCGTAGGGTTTTTTTACAGCAGTTTATGCAAATTAATTGGCAAAATTGAAAATGACTCCTTATGAACAAATTTTAGAATTGCAAAAAAATTGATAATTTCATTACAAGTTTTTGAATCCATACACTTGAACATTAGAATGTGATACAACACTATTTAAATAAAAATGAGTTTTAAAGTAAAATGAAATGGTAATAGAAAAACTAGATCATAAACGGAACACAAAAACTACTCTCTTTCTTCTTTTTAGATGGCTTCATTGCTGCAGCACTTTCTTCAACAACCTTCTTCTCTTCCTCAGTCTCCTCACCAAACAAATCCACATCATCAATAAAAAGGCTTTTCTTTTGTAACGTTCAAAAACGTTGAAAAAATAAAATATTCTGCAACACTCAATAAACGTTGCAAAAAGAGGGTCTATCACAACATTTTTCTATAAAATGTTGCTAAAACTCATTTATATTAACCAATGACAACATTCACTTACTAAAATGTCGTCAAAAGACCCTTTTAGCATCATTTATCAACAAATGTTGTATTTTTCGTGTTGCAAATGACTATTTTTGTTGTAGTGTGATATTTCATCTTAATTTAGCTGGTATGATTCATATGACTAATGATTAACTGTTTGAACTATGTCTATCTAAATTATTGTTTCACGTGCTTTTACACAGGGTATTGAGTTGTCTGTTTCAGGAAACAAGTTTACAAATACAAATCACATTTCAGTAAGGACAGTTGGTTTGATAGTAGTTGTTGTTTTGAGTTTATTTTTTTTTACTACCTTAAATTTAGATTTGTAGTTTTGTCACAGAATGCCAAACGGGAAGCTTGTTAGATTTTTTATGTAATTGGAAAATCTGTGAACAAAAAGGACTAGATTTAATATGTTGTAAAAGTCAAAGAGTAAGTTGCAAATATTAACAATTGAGGTGTATTAGCTTTATGGTTCGACAATGGAAAGAAGAAAAAAGCGGCACCGCAATTTTGCTAAAATGTCGACATGACTTGGCTCGAGAAGCAGAAACAGTAACATTATCGTTAGCCTGTCACCTGACTTTCGCTCAAGCAACATACTGTCGCCGCCTGTTGCCCAGCTTTCACTAAAGCGACGGGATTATCCAAAAAATTTTAATTCGCCTTTTTAAGCCTTTTTATCTGGCTCATTCATTCCTAAACCTATAGTATAAATACCAGATAGCCTCTGAACGTCTTTTCAAAAGGTTGAACATTAAGAAAATATTGTTTGCTTCATATATTCTCCATCAAAATCACCCATATCTTTCAACCTTCGTTGCTTTGATTTGGTCTTGACATTGAAAGTATCAAACCCACTTAATCCAAATATCAAACTGCTATTTCCTACACATTTGTCAGAGTTCTGAAGATCAAGGGAATGTGAGTTGTTGGAGAATGCGGAGTTCTTCATTGATCTACAGGAGATAGATGAATTTTAAAGTAGGGAGTTGGTATAGAAGCATGCAATACAGGAGGGCTGTGGAAATTGTAGTCAGGAGATCAGAAAGTATTAGTGGTGGTCTATCTGGCCGACTGTTTTCATATAACTGATGTATTTCAATATAGGAAAAATTGGAGTGTTTGATTAATTATCTAGAAATAATTAAAAGTTGCTTGTTGCTATTTAATTATTAATTTTTAATTCCACATAATCACCTATTCACTCAACTCTAAGTGTAGTTTGGGTCGAACCTCATAATTTCATTATTCACAAGACATGAGAATGATCTTGATTTTATAGGGGAATATCTACCACTCTTACTATAAATATTTCACCTGTTTGGATCGGAATATAAAATCCAAATATGTGGCACTGTAATAGGGTAGCTTGTTGTTTGCCTAGTGATGAAATTCTCGAATATTTGTGACAAAACACATAATGCTAGGTTCTCTCAAAAACTGGGCATTTAACTTGATCATTTATGCTATGCTGTGATATTAGTTTGGGCAAGATAAAGAAGGAAAAATATGTTAAAAATTATTTTTTGTTCTATTTTATACTCTACATTCGTGACGAGTCAAACATTTTTAAAGATTCGGATTGTTCCAAATTTGCCTTTATTAAAGTTCTGTTATTCACAAAACTTTGTCTTCAAAAAACTAAAGATGAGGAAACAATGGCCAAAAGTATTGTTCACAAAAATATGTTCGCTTTGTAAATCACCCAAGTGCACGATTCATTAACAAGTAATAAAATATAAATTGTAAAATTTTGAATATTGTCCCACGAGAATTGATTTAACTTTATTTCTATTACCGAGATCTTAACCGAATCTATTAAACTCCAGATGGTTGATGATTTGGATTTTCTAACTAAACTATAACTAAAATGCAATTTAAACTAATGTGACTAAATGAAAGCAAAACTGTGTTAAATGCAAAAGTTTGATGAAATTAATAAATAAATGGCGCACTTAGTTTGATAACACGACGATTTAGTTGAAGAATCAATGTTTCTAACCTATTCAATTATCTCTTTCGAATAGAATTGAACATATTCTCGCATACCCTTTGACTACATTTCTATGACAAATGCAATACATGAGAATGCATGGCATTTTGTAAACACTTAGAGATTCATGTAAAGCATAGCGGTATATTTCTATCCCTATCGGACCCTACGATGATTTATACCTCATTGAATCTAATTCCCTTCTTTCGAATGTATGAAATAGATCACATATACTCACATAATTACATGCATTTAACTATGGAGGCATTGAAGTGTATATAAATCATTCAACATAAAATATTCGTGTCTTAATGTCAAAATTGCAAAATAAGAAATTAAACGTTCACAAAGCAAAGATCATCATTCTCCTAGTACAATAGAAGTTTAGCGTAGCATGAATAAAACTAAAGAACAAGAAAGTTGTTTAGGAAAAGATATCACCCAAAATTTGAATATGAATCTTGAATTCTTCAATCGTCGACGTAGAAATCCCTTTGTTTTGCCTTCTCTTTGCTTTTCAATGAGTTTCTTTCTAAAGTGGCGTAAAAAAAACTTTTTTGGACGTTTTAGGGTTATATAGGTGACCTAAATCTTGTTTCTATACGAGTTGTAGTTGAATTAGGAAACCCATAATTTTTCCATTTTTCCCTTCTATGCGACCGCATAGAATTCTTCATTGTGCTGTTTTTTTTTTCTGTTTGCTTGTATGTGGTCGTATACACAATAGCACTATGCGACCGCATGGTATTACTAACTTCCAAATTGTGGTGATTTGGTCCTTGAACTCCACTTTTGCCCTTCTTGACCTCTTTTTCCATTTTTTCTCTTTCCGATTCATAATTCTTATGCTCAATTTGATGTTGTTATCCTTGCTTCTTCAATTTCTCCTCCGAGTCATCTTTTGGCTATTTGCATTTCAGTCCCTGAACTTTGGTTTTCCTTCATTTTGGTCCTTTTTCGCTCGTTTTCGCATACATTTCATTACATCCATCAATGTAGTCCTATAAGCACAATTTATATCAAATTAAGCCATATTCAAGCATTAATGTCAACAACTAGTCATGTAATGTTACTAAATACACGTTAGAAAACACACTTATCAACTCCCCCAAACTTAGACTATTGTTTGTCCTCAAACAAGACGGTGACTTAACTCTACATCAAACATGGTTTAATAGCCTGCCGTGTCTCAGGATTAGAGTTCAGT
>CAIGRH010250285.1:0-13374 GCA_903798295.1 Fraxinus nigra | reverse complement strand
AAAATGACTCACTTTATCATAATTACACCTAAGCCCCCGTCTCTACCCAAAAATTGAAAACCCCGTCTTCATAAAATCGCTGCAATAGCACAACAATCGAAGCAAAAATTAGAATGCTAAACAATTTTCTAATATTGTTCAAAATCAATTAAAATGAGAATGATATAGTCGAAGGTCCGACCAATATCTTCGGACTCCATAAACACCTTACATTGTCCGTTGCCAACCCGAAGTCCAGTTTCTGATCTTTGAACCGTGGAAACTGTTCGTCCAAATAGTTTTCTTCGACAATTCTGAATAACTGCCGATCCAGAACCATTAGAAAGATTTGTTGTATTCTCTTGATTATCTAAAGAGCAGTTTTAAGAGATTTGCTGCTCTGTGAGAATTGGAATACCAAACAAAAGAAACACGGGCTTTTGCATTTCATTATCTTGCTTTAAATTTTGTGTTGAGTTTTCTACTGCCATCGGCAAACAAGATATTGAATCAAAGATTGGATTTACTATGGGATTATCAAATTTCTTTGACTCATACAAGTGTAGTGCCGGCTTTAGATTTTTGAAGTGGAGATCTGGTAAAGATGATTCGAATTGAGCATTCCTGGCTCCCTGAATGACTGCAGAAATATTGTTGCTAAGAAGAGATGGAACTGGAAGTTGCCCAACAATGGGAAAAAGCTAGGGTTTTCAATTTTTCGGTGGACACGGGAGCTTGGGTGCAATTATGATAAAGTGAGCCATTTTCTTGCAATTATCTTAGACTGATTTGCATTTTAAAAAACGTTTTGGAGCATATTGCAATTTATTCTTTATTTTTCTTTTTTCTTTTTATTTATATAGGAGGGTATAATGATCATTTTATGTTAAAAATTGGTGAAAATGACGTTTTGCGCAAGAAAGTGCAAAGGTAGGGACGTTCTGCACCAAAAAATCAAACGTATGGACGTTTTCCACAAAACCTGTCATAGGTAGGGACGTTTTGCGCCAATTACCCCAAGATTTTAACAAGGATTGTTATCTGTTTTAACGAAGAAAAAGACTTGACACAAGTTGAAATACGAAGAAATTGATTTGTGAATGTTTACAAGGTATCTAGACTAGATAACTTTGGCACTACAACGAAATTCATTCTTTTCGCAAGCTTTTGACGAGGATTGTTTTAAATTGTAGCAAAGAGAAAACTTGATGCAAGTTGAAATACGAAGAAATGGATTTGTTTTTGTAGTTATGAGAATAAATTTGTTACATTCGTAGAAACGGCTCATGCATTTTAATTTTGGAGGAGCACTTTATTATCTATAACTTTTTGGTCAACTAGAGCTAAGATGAATAGCATGGAATGCCTTTTTTTGGTCTTAGTAGCGAGAATGTTAGTGAAGTCACTATAGAGATCATAATGCCCCAAAGAACGAGAGATTTAAATATTATTCTCATCATTGATTATCATGTATGGTTTAATTTTCATCTATGTAATAAGCTTTTATATGTAAAAACACGAATGAAATACGACTCCTTATCTAGAGTTAAATTTGCCAATTTATTGCATATCATTGTTAATAAATTTTCAGTTGTGCTGTGTTGAGATAGAACCAGTTTTTTTCTTATTAGTTTCTTATAACCTGAGAGCCAGATATGATATTCTGCTTCATGAAGTTGTATATATTTTCCTCTTTGACAGATAGATGGCTTTTATTAATCTTGGTGTTTAGAATAGAGTAAAATGAGTAGCCGAAACCCGGCTAGCAGTCATGGTTCAAGAACATACTGGACACCAACAATGGAAAGATATTTTATTGATCTCATGTTAGAGCATATTCATAGAGGGAATAGAACTGGACATACCTTTAACAAGCAAGCATGGACTGATATGCTGGCTGTCTTTAATGCAAAATTTGGATCTCAATATGACAAAGATGTATTGAAAAGCCGCTACACAAATTTGTGGAAGCAATTCAATGTTATCAAGAATATCCTTGGACAAAGTGGGTTTTCTTGGGATGAAACTAGACAAATGGTGGTGGCTGATGACTACTTGTGGGATGCATATATCAAGGTTTATTATTATTACTTATCTGCTATAGCTCAATGTATAATGTTGTTACTGATTGACATAAAATTGCATGCAGATACATCCAGAAGTGCGGCCGTACAAGACCAAAGCAATACTCAACTTTGATGACATGTGCTTGATATATGGGTATACAGTTGCTGATGGAAGATACAGCCGTTCAAGTCATGATTTGGATGTTGAAGATGAAAATCTTCAGGGGGCAATCTTTGGTATGGTTGCCTTTTCTTGCTGTAGAACTTCATTAAAGTTGGGATGCTTCAATTCATACACTAGTTGGTTACTTTGAATCCTCAATTTGGAAGGGTTGGCTTGGCTGTTGGAGCTTTTTGTGTGACCATAGTTGCTTTACTGATGAGGACAAAAGTTTTAAAACAGTGCATGTTCTGCCCTATGTTTTGGTTTATGACATTTGATAGGTTATCATTTTTTATTCTTCCACAACTTGTGGTTTAAAATTCACAGGAATACTCTGATTAATTCTGGTAATGTGATATAACTGTTGTCGCCACTGAGGTTTACTTATGAGTTGCTTATAAATCATACCGTGAATCCAAGCAAGGAGAGAGTAGAAATTAAATTATCTATCCCCTGATGATTAGGATTCTGAATTTTTTTGGTAGTGTGCTTTTATTTCTCATGAAAACGCTTAAAGAATAAACCTTTCTTGACAGTTAATGGAAGTAGTGGTATGGGCCCTTCAAGTAGTTCAAGGACAGAGTGGACACCAGATATGGACGATTATTTTATTAAATTGATGCTGAACCAACAAGAAAGAGGCAATAAGCATGACAATACCTTCACAAAACAAGCCTGGACGGATATGCTCATGTTGTTTAATGCAAAATTTGGTTCCGATTATAGCAAAAGAGTATTACGACACCGTTACAAAAAATTATGGAAGTACTGTAGTGATTTAGCGACTTTGCTTAAACAGAAAGGTTTTTGCTGGGATGAGAAAGAGCAAATGGTGATAGCTGATGACGATGTTTGGGATGCCTATATTAAGGTATACCACTTAATCTTGAATGCAGCATTTATTTGTTTATTGTTCAAGGAGGCTTACATGACATATGTAGGCACATCCACATGCTCGATCTTATAGAACCAAAAACTTTCCGAACTATAACAATTTGCGACTGATTATCGGGGACATAATCGGCGAGGAAAGCCAGAGTGATTCCCATCAAGACAAATACATTAAAAATGAGTCTGTTGCTGCAAATGCTGGTATGTTCAATTTCTCAATGAGGAAATATTTTGCTCTTTGAGTTGGTTCTTTTTAGTACGATACACATTATTTTGTTTGTAGTTTCTTATGTGTTGAGCTCTGAATCAGTAGGTGCGGGAGGAAATTTTTTTTTTTCAGTGTTAAACCTTGAAATTTTGGGTTTTTAGAATCTTCATGACTAATTATGATGATTAGATGTGCATGATAAGAGATATTAACTAAAGTATTTATTTTTGAACAATACTAAGTGCCTGTTTGGCTAAGCATAAAACTTTACGTGCAAGTAACTAAGTTTTAGAATAAATAATTATTTTTGTTTGTAATGAGTTATTTTAAAGTAATACCTAACTTACTCTCAAAGTAACTTTTGTTAAAAATTAATCTATTCGAACATCTTCAGATACAAAAAATTGCTTAAAAGTAAGTTTGACTTACATTTAAGCTTAGTCCAACGTGCTCTAGTATTACGTGGGACAAACCATCCGGTGCACAAGGTAGGCAACGTACTATACTAATACTATATGGTATCCCAATTATCAAGCAGTCAACTATGTCACACTAACCATCGATAAGTTTTGGATCTAGATTTAGTCATTACAGCAGCAAAGAGATTTGGATCCATCAATGGCAAAAGATATAGACCTTGACATGGAAAATTTTAAGGATTTATCTTATACCTACTTTAATCCTTTGATCTTCCCTGTATTTTCTTTCATGTTTTTTTTTTTTTGGATTGTGTTTTATTAAAGAAGTTCAAGACCTTATCGTTTAGTTTTTATCCTAAGTGTGCCTCTCATTTTGTTCTTACGTGTGTCTGTCTTTTCCTCTTTTTCGGGAGCCAATTTCCATTGGTTGAATCGTAACATTGCTTAGTTGCTCCTAATTGTTTTTCTATAAGTTCATTTAGAAAGTGAGAGTACTTAGAGGCTGTTCTCTTTGTGTTTCAGTTTATTTTGGATTTTGTGTTTTGAGTGTTCATTTTGAGATTATTGAAAATATATTCTTTTTAGCATTTTGAAAAATTGTTTTCAAAAATCAAAAATTGAAAAACTCGTTCTCTTTCTCCCCGTCTCTCTCGTCCATCTCTTTCTCTCCTTCCCCTCTCTGCCGTTTCTCTTTCTTCTTCCGATCCTCTTTGTCGACGAGCAGCGACGGTGGTTGCGATAGGTGCACGGTGTGTGACGGTGGTTGGTCGTGGCTGCGATCGCTTCGTCTCTCTTTTTTTTTTCTTGATTGTGGTGCTGGTTGGTCGTGGCTGTGGTGGTGGTGTTTGGGTGCGTGGCTGTGGTGGTGGTGATGTACGTGCTGTGGCGGTTGTGTGATGGTTGGGGTGGTGATGTGGCGGCGGCTGCGACGATGATTTTTGTGGTGGTGTGGTGTAGGCGGCAATGGTGGTGGTGTGTGGTGCAGGTGGCGTTGGTGGTTGGGGTGACGTTAAACTGAAAACACCCAAAATGTGTTTTGTAAATTTTTAACTTGTTTTCAAAAATTCATTTTCATTGTTTTGAAAAATCGAAAATANTGGTGCTGGTTGGTCGTGGCTGTGGTGGTGGTGTTTGGGTGCGTGGCTGTGGTGGTGGTGATGTACGTGCTGTGGCGGTTGTGTGATGGTTGGGGTGGTGATGTGGCGGCGGCTGCGACGATGATTTTTGTGGTGGTGTGGTGTAGGCGGCAATGGTGGTGGTGTGTGGTGCAGGTGGCGTTGGTGGTTGGGGTGACGTTAAACTGAAAACACCCAAAATGTGTTTTGTAAATTTTTAACTTGTTTTCAAAAATTCATTTTCATTGTTTTGAAAAATCGAAAATAGAAAACGGCTTAAAAATGGTAAAGGGAACATGCCCTTAGTTTTTGGAATTCTTTTATTTTTTTGAATTCTTTAGTTTAACTACTGTTCATCATCAATTTACAAATTTGCAGGCAGTGTGCGCTCAAGAACATATTGGACGCCACCAATGGACCGTTTTTTCATTGACTTAATGCTTGAGCAAGTGTGTAGAGGGAATCGAATTGGACAATCGTTCATAACCCAAGCTTGGAATGACATGGTTGCATCATTCAATGAAAACTTTAGATCTCAGCATGACAAGGAAATTTTGAAAAATAGATACAAACATTTTAAAAAGCAATATAATGATGTCAAGATCCTTCTAGAGCATAGTGGTTTTTCATTTGATGAGGGCCGAGAAATGTTGACAGCTGAAGATTGTGTTTGGGATGCTTATATTAAGGTTATGCCTTTTTTACCCATCAGTATTTCTATTTTTCAGTTGATTTCTATTTCTCAAGAATAATTTGTGCAGGCACATCCTGATGCTCGATCTTATAGAGTCAAAACAGTACCATGTTATCACAAATTATGTGTCATATACGGACAAGATAAGCTCGAAGGAGTATACAGCAGTTTGGCCGGCAGCTTAGCTCCAACTACTGAAACTCCTGGTATGATTTGGAGTTATGTTTCCTTTCTAACTTTTTACATGCAATATTTGTTAAAATGCACCATGCAAAGAGATTATTTTTTTTGGGGGTTAATTAAAATGTTTGTTTCTTTCTGATAGGGCCGGAATATAAGCCTTTTTTTTTTCTCTGTTTCTCTTGAAAAGAAATTGTTGGAGCTGTTTCTGAAAATAGAAAACCTGACCATAGGGTTATGTAGTGGCAGACTCATCCCTGAAGCAGTTTTCGTTGCGTTCATTTCTTTGTTTCCCATAAAATTGTAATATTCACTGGTAAAATTTTTTTCTATTCAGTAGGTGATGGGAAGGGTGAAGATTCCTCTCCTAGTATAGATGTCATTGAAGGTTGGACCATGTCGATGGAACGCTATCTTATTGACCTTATGCTGGAGCAGGTGCACCAAGGTAATAAAGTTGGTAGTACATTTAGTGAGCGAGCTTGGGCACACATGACCTCGATGTTGAAAGAAAAATTTGGCATACAATACAAGCAACATATTCTAGAAGACCATTGTCTCAGCTTGATGAAACAATACAATGAAATCAACAACCTCCTCAATCAAAATGGATTTTCTTGGAATGAAACCCTACAAATGATTGTAGCTGATAATGATGTGTGGGAATTGTATAAAAAGGTACGGGGTTATTTTTCCGGAGTAAAAAGTGTTACTATATTGCTTAAAAGCAATATAATATCACATTTCTCCATCTCGTCTAAGCACTTGTATCTTGTTAAATGCCAACCCATTTTCAATCTTCATTTGCAGGAGAACCCGGGCTCAATTTCTTATAGAGATAAAATATTACCACAGTACAATGATTTGGGTATTGTTTTTGGACCAACTGGAACAGTGGAAGGAGAATTGAGCTATGAGGATGTTAAAATAGAATTTGATCAAGATCCTACTAATGCAAGCACTGATAAATATTCTGGAGATCTTCCAACAACAGTTCTCAATTCAGAGACGTTTGATCAAGCAAAAAAGCGACCAGCAGAAGCGTTAACAGGTTTCAAACGTTGTAGCAAAGTGCAAAAAAGTGGCAAAGAAGAAATACAAGGGACTATTACCAACACCACGGGTGTAGTTCCAAAGTTGGTAAATAAGGAAGCTGGTAAAAACTATACTGCCATAGAGAGTGCCATCAAGGCACTTCAAGCGATATCAGACATCGATGATGAGCTTTTATTGGACGGTTGTGATTTATTGGAGGATGAGAGGAAAGCAAAGACATTTTTGGCGTTGGATGTTAACCTCAGGAAAAAGTGGTTGTTAAGGAAGCTCCGATGCTCATAACTTTCCGATCTTCTACAATGTGACCTTACCATTTTGCATTTGCTCGTTTTTGCTGGTCCTGTGACTGGTTTTTCAGTTCAGAAAACTGAATGGCGATTTGATGTAAATATTTTCTTATAATTGTTTCTTTATGATGAATTTTTCGAAATTACCTTCTTACAGTGGTCACAGAGAAACGTCTTCTTACGAGTCCTGTTAACGTCCACATAACGCACTTAAGAACATTTATCTATTTCAAGAGGAAGGAATACTGGTTTTTTAAGTCTAGAAAACTGAAATGACACGATGTTAATGTATATGTCCATATAACTGTTTAAGTTGTTTCACGGTCGAAAAAGGCTGCCAAAGGAGCAAGTCAGAAAGATTGAGAAATAGAACTTTTTACAACATTCAGACGTATGTTGGGGATTTTGATGTTATAGTAGAGTTGAAAGATACGGCACCGGCGACATTCAATGCACACCGTGAAGCCAAATAAAAACTAAAGATTGCTGATGAGTTTGACTGAAATTACTAGAAAACGGACCAGAAGTAGAATTAGAAACGGGTTTTTGGAAGATGAAAGGAGCCTTTGGCCAGTAGTACTAGTATTAGAAGAATTGGCTATCTCATAAGCAGAGCAAGTCATCAAATCATTTTGTGAGGTAGTAATCACGAGTCGGCAAAAATTAAAATATAATCTTGCTTAAAATGTCAAGCTCGATTACTGTTTTATTCTATTATGATCGAGGAAACATAGCTATCCAGGTACGGGGTAACGCCGAACCCTTTAACACAAAAAAATGTAATACAACCGATATTTCAACAGACCAAGTACATTTGGCTATAATATTTGTTGACAAGAACTACTCTTAAATCTCTCATGTAGAACTTAAAACATTTTGACTCGATAGTGCATAGAAAACAATGCAGACATACAAAACTGGAATTCATCTTTGAAGAGTCACAATCAGGGACTTCCAGTAACCATACAACAAACCCATTTCAAAACATGATCCCATCAAAATCGACTTCTGATGCTAATTTCTCCATCTCATTTAGTGTGGTGCAAGCATAATAGCAACTGAACTCATTTGACACGTCTCCTGTCCCTATCCCTGTCCCTGCTCCGTTCTCTTGCCTTGTCTCTGTCATAGTCACCCCTCTCCCTGCTTCCACTCTTCTCCCGATCCCGATCCCGGTCACGGTCCTTTATCCTTTCACTTTCGAGATCATGACCTCTTTCCCGATCACGACGCAGTTCCCTATCTCTGTTCGCATCACTATCCCTCCCTCTGTCTTGGGCAGATAATTTCCTTTTGAGGGCTTTCGCTTCTGCCTTGGCTGTGACGTTGTTTCTTTGAAGGATCACGGGAATCATCTCTTCTTTCCCTCTCTGCAGTTCATAAAATGTAAATTAAGATGAGATAACCCCAAGAGTAGGAGGAATATCTATGGCAGTAAAGTCCTATTATAGGGAAATTAACTAAAATTCACAGACAGAAGACTTCCACAAAAACCCAATTTTAAAGGGAAATAATAAGTCAGATGATAGAACCAAGTGTGCAACTTAGCACTCACTAGTTTAAATTTCGAGGGGTCTCTCATAGTCATTATTTTTGGGGTAAAGAGAGTTCAGGCAAAAGACGACGACAAATTCTTGTAATAACCATTTAGTGGAATCATAGACTGTGCACAGACTAAGGTTTCATTGACCTGAACCATGTTTTTCGAGTGTTAATTTACTATTCAGTTCTTCACTTTTCTTCTTGTTTTTCTCGCGTTATGCAGTTTGTCACATCACAAAGCACCTTAAAAGAAAAACTTTACTCGGTGTTTATGATTCCCCAAAATGGCTGTCACATATCAGAAAATCCAATATCAGCAATCTAGCCAGAGTGACCATGCAGTCTCTAACTCTAATGTTTGACAGGACATCCAAGAATTCCAGAAACGGAAAGATGGATTCTACCAGACAAATTAAAGGTCGTTCCAACAGCATAACCATGAAAAATTAGATGAGAAGCATAATTGATAGAATTAAGACATTTTGCACAGATAAAAACAGTGTAAAAGTCTCATGCATAAAGAAACAATATACCATAATCTAACATTTAACAATAGTATTAGCTCATCGTGAATTTGATATAAACAAGCTCAAGACTTACTTCTGCCAGAAGCATCTGGGTTGGAATCCAGTATACCATATTCAGATTGTAACCGACTCCGACGGATTGCAACTTTTCTCTCAATTTCCTCAGGACTTTTTATTCCTTGCTCTTCAAGAGATTCGCGATACTCCATCAAAGCAACTTCAAGACGCCTCAACTTTTGTCTGTAAAAATGTAGTCATGATCAAGCACCATATTATAGCCAACTCTCAGAAGCCTTTGGAAATGTTAGAAAATTGAAGGATATTTTTCATTTATACTTGCTAAAACATACAAGCCCAAATACTAAGTACAGCCAACAACAGCAAACATCAATTAACATTTTCCGAGAATCATGTAAAGCTTAAGATACCTTCAACTTGTTTATAAACCAGCCAAAAGAAAAATTAGATACCTCCAACTCTTCTAAAATTCTAGATTAACAAAGTAGATCAATTGAAAGCAAGGAGCACGCAAAAAACAAAATCAACTATATAAAAACGAAATGAAAGGTTTGACCATCAATAACAAACGTTAAGCATGCTAATACCTCTGATCTTCATTCATTCCACCATCAAGATGCGCTGAATTGCTTGCATCAGTAGTGAGCTCCATGTCCTCAGATTTAATGAGACCATTGCCTGCATTCTCGCTCCCAGAAGATGAATACGTCAACCCCAGATCCTGTGGACTTCTTTTCTGATCACCGTCGCTTTCATCGTCTTCCCTTGCCCACTTGGAGGCTGGCAGGATGAATTTGTTTTCTCCTTCACTCATTAAGGAGTTGAGTTCAGGCTGTAAAATAGGATTTGATGGGGGCAAGGGCGTGGATCCTCTTCCTTTAGATTGCACATCATCCTCTGCATTACTATTCCAGCCAGACACTCCCACTGGATCCAAGTCAAAATTGGCCTCTTTTCGCCCACTTGGGTATCTACCTGAACTTGACTGGTTATGCGTAGACTTCAATTGATCATCTAACTCATAACCCTTTTGCTTTTCTGCCTCTTCCAGATAAAGTAACCTAGCAACCATCATTTCTCTTCCACCTACAAGAGATAACCCATTGTGCCTGCATCGTCTCTCCAGCTCAGAAAGGGGTAGATTCAGCAACTCCTTCATGGCAGCCCCTTTACCGATTGCCAAAGCAGTATCCTGTTTAATCTTTTCCCCGTCACCATTGTCTTCAGAACTAGTCTTCCTCTCTAACTCAGGTGCATCGCCACATATAGAATGGAAAGGTATCACACCTGAGTTACCTGATCTGAGAAAGGTAGCTCGCAGTCCATTCACATATGCATCCGAAAACAGAAACCAATCGGCCCATACTTGAAGAACTTTTAGAACACGTTCCTGTAAAGTTTTAAGGCAAAGAAATCTTTACTTCAGGAGGACAAAAAAGGGGCAATGTAGCAGAGGTGAGCCATTAAGTAAAATGAGCCTAACAAACATTGCTTACCTTAAGAGCCTCAGCTGACATTCGTCCTGTTATACTACGATACAAGTCATTAAAGCTTTCCATAATGTCTGGCAGAGTTGCTTCGAATTTGGTCCGGTAAGCAGAAGCATTCCTTACAGGAGCACTACTGTTGTGAAGTATATCCGAAACAAGCATAAGTCGTGCAACTTTAGTTGGAATGGGTGTTTCTTTGAGTGTCAAAGACTCGCTTAACACTTCAACAACCTGAAATTCAAGACAGTTGCCTAAGCCAAAGAGACTCAAAATTGAATACCATACGCTCTGTAAAAAACTTGGCAGTCTGGATCTGATTTTGATGAGACCTTTCAGATCCAGACTGCCAAGTTTTTTACAGAGCGTATCCAGACTGCCAAGTCATCTTATTGATGTTGAATGTCATTGATTTCAGAACTCAGTTAAAGTTAATATTCAGGGTAGGACATGGATCATCGTGAGCAATATTAACTAGCAATTTCAAACATTCCCCTGAATACAGTAGAACCAAACTTTTAAAAAAAAAAAAAAATGGAAGAAGAAGAAGAAATTAACTAAAAGAAGTCATTAGCTTTGCCATGATAATTATTGACTAAATTGAGAATACGTGATTTATTAACATCATCTTAAGCAATTACCTCTCCAGCTGCATCAGCATTGTCTAATGTGAAACCCATGGCTTCTTTAATCTGGCTTCTTTCTAATGTCAAGGCACGCAGCATGTCCTCAAATTCATCTCTTTGCACATCAGTCAGGCTTCGTTCCACCTCCACACGCTGTAAAATAATGGAATGCAGCTCTAACAATTGCAAATATGAAAGCTAGTATACAACTAGTAAGGTTGAAATACTATGCAAACTCCAACGTACGACATAAAAGACTGGATGAGTAAGTACCCTGCCTTTCCCAGCAGCAAAAGTGCTCCCTGCCTCCTTCTCATGCTCCTGGCCTTTGGCAGTTGGTAGAGGAGGTGGTATCCATCTTTACATACAAACAGGAAAAAAATAATAAAAATATCTACAAGGACTATCAAATATCCATTAAGATCGATCAAATGCATTTATCAAGAGTATATATGACATCAAACTAGTGATTCCTTTGTCTCATTAGAAGAATTATTTCCCATTAGATAGAAAAGGGTACAAGAATTCCAAGATTTATTCAACATTTCTTCTCATGCATGGATGGATGCATTAACTAATTTCTCATTTTCATGATTGTTTTATTTAAAACTAAGGAAGCTAAATTTTCTTCTTTAATGTTCCCAAAATGAAATACAAGTTTGGAACTGATCAAGTAGTCTGTAATTGTTGATAGGAAGAAAGTGCTTACCTCCCACTACCGGTTATCATAATGAAAGGCTCTGTCCGCCATCTCTGAAGTGTATCCCCCTGCAGTAACACATCAAAAAAAACAATCCATTTTTCCAACTTGATTTTGTTTCAATTACAAATGAAATATACTGTTTATGTAATTTTTAATTTAATTCTGTTCTAAATGACATATACAACTTAACATTCACTATATTTCTAGCTATCCACTATGATAATCAGACACTACAAATTTCACATAGAAATATTATTACCACCCCAAATAAATGTTTAGTATTTTTCTACAGCTTATGCTTCAATCCATTTTCATACTGTTTGTGTGTGTGCACAAGAGATTTCTTTATACAAGGATTGGTGGTTGGTACAGTCTAGTGTTAAAATAAATATTCTAAAAACTAATGATCCTTCATGCATGAAAATTAACATAATTTTTCTTGCTTGAAATAAATACACATCTTGTACCAAATGATTAAAAACTTCATGCCCTAGATCGTCAAGGCCAAGAGGTCTCAGATACAGAATGTAGCATGCCTTCTACCATTTACTTTGGAATCTTGGATAGTTCCCATTTTTTTTTTTTTTTTCCTTTTATCAATCCACATCCTCCACATTTAGCATACTTTGAACTAAATGTCTTGAGTTATTAGACGTTATCATATAATAATAATAATAATCAGTACTAGTACTATGGTTCAAATATACCAGATAGTAAAACAGTTCTTCTAGAGTACGGTTATTAGTTGACAGCCATGGAAGCACATATTTTGAACAATACAGGACGAAACTCAAAACACTTTTTCACTGGCAAGGCATCAGACCATCAAAACTGTATCAGGTTTACGGTTTACCTGAGCAAACGAATAAAGCCTCCAAACATAGTAAGTATGCTCCTTTGAACCAAGCTCAAATAAGAAACTAAAGAGAGGATTCCCACGACCCCGCTCCATTATAGCTTGCTCAAAAGCACAACCTCCATCGAGAACAAAGAGTGCCATTGTATCAATAACATGTTGAAGATGGTTGTCATCAGGCACAACAACATTAATATCAGGTATATTTGGAGTAAGAACCTACACATGTAAGAAGAGCGCAAGGTGTACAAGAAATTATCAGCATACAGTGAAATAGTGACCTCAAGAACAAACAACAAACTAAAGTGAAGCTGCCTTGGCTCTAAGTCTGTATAACTACTTTTCTTTTACCCCATAAATCTTTATATTGCAGAGAGCTTCGGCCTTGAGAAACAGATCCAAAATATGAATTGAAATTCTAACATCAACATGGAAAAGGTTCTAACTGAAATTTCACAGAAGATCATCAAAGCAAAAGAAAAACTGGCTACAGTCCTACTATGGTAATACCTATGTTGCTCGGACTCAGGTGGGAGTGTCGGATACGGGTACATATC